>JAFVLL020032368.1:15252-31739 GCA_021397915.2 Tor tambroides | reverse complement strand
TTTTTATCAGCTGTTTGGACTCTCATTCTGACGGCACCCATTCACTGCAGAACATCCATTGCTGAGACACTGATGCAGAGACACATTTCTACAAACCTGATGAAGAAACAAACTCATCTGGGATGGCCAGATATTTCAGTACGAATGATGTTTTTGCTGCATCGTGCCTGACACACACACTGTTTTTCCTCCTTTCACAGGTACCTGCTCCAGGTGTTCACCAAGCCCATTTTCGGAGAGGACACCTTCTTCCTGGAGCTGATCGAGCGCAGGGGTGCCACGGGCTTCGGCGAGGGGAACATCCGCGCGCTCTGGAGATCCGTGCAGACCTACATGGAGAGCGAAGAGCATCACGAGACGCAGCGCCAGAGCAAACAGAGCTCACATCAGCCACTACCGACACTCACAGAGACTATAACACATGCTCATGAGACCGACTCGACGCCAGCTTGAGCTTTAGTGACTGCGGTGCGATTTGGGTCTGTCCTTTGGACGGGTCTTTTTTGAGGTTTGTCTGTAACAGTCTTCAGGGCACTTCTAATATAATGTACATGATGTATTTATTCAGTAACCTGATGTATTCTGTAACGGTGATGTCTAAACCTGTACTGTATTCTCACTCAAAAACATTAGATTTTGACTATTTACAGTGAAATATCAGCTGTACTACTGTTGATCTGTGTGTTTCTGTTAGATAAATCAAAGCCTCCAGACAACATCATGAGGTCTTTGTTCTTTTTATCTCCTCACATTGAGTTTGTGGTCATGTTTACTTTGTATTAAGGCCAGTTTGAAGGTGTTCAACATCGACATACAAAACCACTGCTAGAGAAAATCAAAACCTCATAGATACCGAGACACTTGTGACAACTAGCCCCGCTCTCTGAGACTGTGCTGTTACTCTGACAGTCTTTAGCTGAGTATGAGCCGGGATCATTATTTCAGAGGAAAACTCTCCTAACTTGAACTGAAAGCTGATTTACATGCAGCCACGGGATGTTTATGTTCACTTTTTTCTATTTAAACATGTAAACGTCATGATATATGCTACCAGTCAAATGACGCATTAGTTTCTCTTCACTGATATTTTTTCTCAATCTCTTTGAATCAATAAATGAGACTTATTTTGCATTTAAAGATGTTTTGTGCAGCAGTTTTGAGATGTTCCTGTAGATGGAGTCACAGATCTCAGTTTCCGGTTCTTCAGGGATGTAGGAGCCTTTTTCCACAACAAACCCAAACCCAGAAACCTCACAGGGTGTGGAACTTTCCAAAAACTCAACTCAGCCAGCTTCATTATCAGTCTCCGGCGCTCCAAATAACTGCTAAACTTACATAATGAGCAGGATTTCCCCTTTCAGTCAACATGTTTGTGTGTTATATTCTGTTCAGATCTTTGTTTGGTCTATTAGAGATGATTTATCAACAAGAAAAACTATTAAAACACCAGATTCTGATATAGGTATCCTGTGAACAGGACATAATTAATTATCATAAAAATCATGTCAGACTTTAACTATTTGAATGATTTTTTTATTTAATTAATTATTTTTATTTAAATAAACTAGTGAAGACAAAATATGATTAAAAAGAGTTTTATCAGTTACAAGACCTACTCTTTCCTTTATGCATCCATAGTCATAGTATATTTTATAGTATGTCTACTACCAATTATTCAAAGTATCATGCTGTTTTCGCTTCTTTCATTAGACAGATGTCACACACTTATTGATTTAGGTCGAACTCACTGATAAATGAGATTAATTGAGCAGTTAATCATAGATGAGCAAACTTTCCGTGTTGTGTTGTGATGCGTATATTGTGTGCGGCGTTGGGCGAGTCCATTCAGACGCGGGGGTGCAGCTTCTTCATTTCAAACTGAAATATTAATCAGAACCGCGAGTATCTTTGTCAGGAATCATATCTGGTGTGATTATGTGAGTATGTATTGTGTGTTGGCTCAGTTGGAGGTGTTTCGGGTGTGTGTTTTGAGCTGTGTTTGTGTTCCGCGTCCCCCCGCGGCTGTCTCAGTGAGTGAGCGGTCCGCGCTGGAGCGGCGAGAGGAGCGGAGGACGCACGCGTCGCGTCGCGGGGATGAGGATGATCTGAACGGCCGTGTTTACCGATCCGGCGCGCCGCTCGCTGTCCCGTGAGTATACCGAGAAAATACGGATCAAATTGCAGTATATTTCATTATGTTTGCGCTCGCGTCGCTGTGCGTTGAGTGAGTTTCCCGCGACGCTCGCGGACGTTAGTAGCTTTTGTTCCCAGAGAAACTCTCGCATGGACACCGAATTAAAGTCGGTCAGAAACTCCGGCGGACGGTGATCGCTAAAAAACGTTTAACAAACCTTTCAAAACGCGAAGTGACGATCAAAGTCAAAGCAGAAACTCGGTTCATCTCGAACTGGGAACTGAAAACTCTACCAGTAAACTTCAGACACGAGCTGGGAAACTATTTACTGATGAGTATTTAAAGTTATTCCATTAGTTAGTCAGTATTTTTAGAGTATTCAGTATTTTAGAATACTCAGTATTTAGGAGTGTTCTTTCTTTTAGAAGTGCGTAGTATTTTTAAACTATGCAGTATTTTAAGAGTATCCGGTATTTTAGAATACTCCGTATTTTAAGAGTATGCCAGAGTATTCCATATTTTCTAAGTATTCAGCGTTAACAGTTTGCCATACTTTAAAGGTGTTTAGTATTTTTTTATAGTACTCAGTATTTTGCAATACTCGGTGTTTTAGGAGTATTCTGCATTTTAAGAGTTTGGATTGTGGAGTTTTTTTTTTTTTTTGAGTATTCAGTATTTTAGAGTGCATTAGGGGTGTCGAAATTCGAATTTTGTACTACAATATTATCTATATTCGAATTTAAAAGGCATAATTTCTGTTAGGGGGAAAAAAAGCTTTTGGCTTCCCTCCTGAGGCCACAAGAGGGCGCATTGCGCAAAATATTACTAATGCACGATTCTTCAAAGCAATAAAATAACAAGACTACCTTTGAAAAAAGTGCATAATGTTTAAAATAATGTTTATAAACCATATGTATAATTAGGTTGCTTAAACAATTAGAAACAAGATCTTCTCCGCATTGATGTTCTCTTTTTCCGCAATATTTTAAATGAACAGCGTAGCAGCGCCGCATCCCGTGGCTTCAGCTGGAGAAGCTAACAAACACATTAAAATGAAACGACGCTTACATCTTCATCACATCTCGTGTGTCACTGATAAGGCTGCCTGACGCACACATAAAATTCGAATGCAACTTTTTTGCATTCAAATGTGGATTTTTATTTTAAATTCGACGAATATTTGAAATTCGAATTTTTTGACAGCCCTAGAGTGCATTTTAAGCCTATGCCATTTTTTGAGTATTCAGTTTTTATTTTATTCATTCATTTACAGTTTTTATTTAATTAATTTAGTTTATTTTTTATAACTTTTATTTTGGGATGAAATATAACCCACAAATGTCTTCGTGAGATCCATCAGGATGTTTAACCATGTTTTTCCTACATGCCCTTGTCATTTTCTCAGACTTCCAGAAATTAATCACAAACATTTAACTCTTGGACGTGGCCCCAGAAAGAACTCTTCGGAATTCTTCATATTTTAAGAGTATGTAGTATTTTAGTGTATTCAGTATTTTTAGCGTGCTCAGTATTTAAGAGTATTCCATATTTTCAGAGTTTGTGGTATTTTAGACTCTGTTGTATTTTTAGAGTATTCTGTATAATTGAAGTATTGCATGTGTTTTAGTATTGTATATTGTGTTGAGTATTATTAGAGGAACATGAGTACTGAGTGATGTATGAACTAAAGCAGCAGCAGAGTCTAATCCCAATAAGAGCAGCTCTAGAGTTTCTTGCAGATTGTGTTTATCTAGTTATCAGCACAATACCAGCTCGTTAGCTGTGATCAGGCCGTATGCAAATAAAGGATTTTCACTTCTCGCTGATCAGCAGAGAGGAAACTCAGTCACTGCCCAGGTATCTGAAGAATCATCTGGGGTTTTGCAGTGAAGCGTTGCGACGTGCAACACTCCAGTTTTTCCTCCAGTCAGTCGCTGGTGTGAACGTGTGTTTGTTTCTCACCTCCAGCCGTCATTTTCCGCTGAACTGTGCAGCGCCCGCAGTGTGTGTTTCACGGTAAACGGTGGCTCTGTTCTCACCAGAGCAGCTTATTGAAAAGTGTTGACTGGCTGTGTTTACAGAGACACGTTTGTGTGCTCGAGGAGCAGAGCGACATTTCTCAGGGCAAATTCATTTCCTATTCAAGGGAATTGTTTTGGTTAATGTTTGTGGTGAATAGCTGGGTGTATCTGGGTGTTAGACGTCATATTGTCATTGTTAGACATCAGATAGAGAATGCAGAACAGGTTTTACTGTTCCTTTGACATAAAAGAGGCTGATTTTGACCTTTAGCTAACCGATGGTGTGTACATTGAGACACTTGTTTAAATCCCTTCATTTGTGTGTGTGTGTGCTTCCCTCCCGTCTCCCGTCTGTGTTTCTATGTAAAACACTGTGGTATGAAATGTTCACACACGTTTAAATTGTTATAATGTTTTTCTTGATCTTTTCATTGTTATTATTATATTTCTCCACATATATTCCAAGCTTTGGCAATATTGTATTTTTTTACAGTCATGCCAGTAAAGCAATTCTGAATAGAATTGAAATTGTTTAATAAATTTCAGACATTTCAGAAAAACTATTTACTGATGAGTATTTAGAGTTATTCCAGTAGTTATTCCGTATTTTTAGAGTATATAGTATTTATTTAGGAGTACTCTTTCTTTTAGAAATACGTAGTCTTTTTAAGGATGCAGTATTTCAAGAGTATTCAGTATTTTGGAGTATTACGTATTTTAAGAGCATCCAGTATTTTAGAATACTCCATATTTAGGAGTACCCCTTTTTTTTTTTTTTTTTGAAGTACGTAGTATTTTTTAGTATGCAGTATGTCAAGAGTATTCAGTATTTTGAAGTATTACGTATTTTAAGAGTATCCAGTCTTTTAGAATACTCCATATTTAGGAGTAGTTTTTCTTTTAAAAATAGGTCTACATAGTATTTTGAAGTATTACGCATTTTAAGAGTATCCAGTCTTTTAGAATACTCCATATTTAGGAGTACTCTTTCTTTTAGAAATAGGTCTACGTAGTATTTTTAAGTATTACACATTTTAAGAGTAAATTTTAGAATACTCCGTATTTAGGAGTACTTTTTTTAGATGTAGTATTTTTTAGTATGCAGTATTTCAAGAGTATTCTGTATTTTGGAGTATTACATATTTTAAGAGCGTCCAGTATTTTATAATACTCCATATTTTAAGAGTATGCCAGAGTATTCTATGTTTAAAAGCATTCAGCGTTAACAGTTTGCGGTATTTGAAGGGTATTTAATATTTCTTATTTGTGTCCTTTGATTGAAATCGGTTGAATTGAAACGGTTTCAGATAGAGCTGCGGAGAGTGACGTGAGGCTGATCAGCTAAAAGGCCTTTGGACCTCAGGACGATTGCACTTTTGTCGTGCTGCAGTTGTGTTTTGATAACTGGGTCACGTAACGCATGCGGCCGTAAACGCGTGCACCGCAGTGGAAGTTCCCTAATGAATCACAAGATAGTTTTATGAGCTCGCTGACTTTCAGTTATTGGCAGTTCCATATTTTTATAGCGTGTTGACATCAGGCTCTGAGAGGGAAGTGCTTCATAAGATCATGAATCACCGGAGATTGACCAAGAAATCTGTGACGAACAAACAACTGCACAGGACACACTGATGATTGTGTTAAAGCTGTAGAGTAAAACTGAAATAAGGTTTCAGTTTGAAAAGGCTTTTGTCATGAGTTGAAAATAGCTGAAGACAGATGAAAATGCCTAGTTAACCATATGACTTCTGTCCTATATTCCAAGTCACTGAATTCACATGAAGCTTTTAGTGAGAAACCGACTGAAATTTAGTCACCCCCTTTATTGCAGCTCTTATATTTCAGCTTCAAGATGCGTTGTCTGAATATCAGCAATGATGCAGCACAGGTTTTCATGCATCATATGGACTGTTTTGATACTTTAAGGTGCTTTTTTAGAGCATCTGACCCATTCACGTTCATTCTGCGTAAAAGAGCGTCATGAACTTTCTGCTAAACTTCTCCTTTTGTGTTCGAAACGCAAGCATCATGCAGTCATTTTTGTGTGAATCCACCATTTGAAAGCAGCATAACTTGTGAGCGTTGTGAAGCACTAGTGTTCAGGTGAGAGTGTGTTTGTGATCAGCGAGCGTCTGTCGGTTTGTGGCGAGTGCATGAATGCTGGCTTTGTGCGCCTTTCTGTGCAAATGTGGGTTATTGCCTGGTAACAATTTAACCAGCGCTCCTCTGTTAAACGGCCCGTTTCCAGATGAACTTACAGTAAAATGAACTCCTTTATTGATGCCTCACCTTTGCTGAGAAGTTAAGTGAACGTGAGCTTTACCCTAACGAGAAGAGACGTGTGTGTGTGAGTGTGTGTGTGTGTGTGTGTGTGTGTGTGTGTTTGTCAAGCAGTCGGTCAGCTGCGTCCCATGAAAGCATTTGGTGAGCATTCTTCCCTTTTTCTCATCTTTTACCCTGATATTGTGTAAGCTAACCAAACAACTCTATAGGGCCCTATGAAATCAGATTTATTTTTTCCAAATTACGTATTTTCCATTTTAATTTTTTCTGGACTCATTTTTAATGGTTAAATTAAATTTTATCAATCAAAAAGCATGTCTAATTAATTAAAATAATGAAACTTACATAATTTCACATCACTTAATTAAAAGTTGACAAAAATGATTAAGGCACTGTTTTATTTTTTTATTGCCATATGTTTTATTGTTACCAAATTCTGTGTTTTAGCATGTCTAATTATTTGAATGCATAACTTAGTTTATTCAAATTCTTTCTTACAATAGCCTTATGTTTTTATTTTCCTCTGTGTTGTGTATTTAAATTTTTCTGGTTATCAAACATACAATTTTATTTATCTTTTAATTATTGAAAATTAAACAAACTTAATTTTTTTTAGCAAACATTAAAATTAAAACATGGAAGAAATAGTGTGATTAATTATTCCTTAAAGTAAAATAAAGTTAATAATTTTTAGTAGTATGTACATTCTATCGAACAATAGTTATGCCTTTCTGGCTCAATGTCTTCAAGTTAAACCGAACTTTTATTTTGACGGGTTGCCGTGAATACCTTTAAATTTCTGTGTGTATGTGATATGATGCTAGTTTTACTCAAAATGCTGGTGAAGTGGCTCTCAGAGCAGTTCTGGAGATGTTGTTCAGGTATTTATGTCCTCGTTTAGTGAGACGGCAGACGCTGCAGAGATCATAGGGCCCTAGCTCTGTAAACTGGAGTTTGAAACTCTTGGCTCTCGCTCACTGTTTGGTTGGAGTTCATGTGTTTCACAATTGGATCTGTGATGTTTCTGTTGCCACAGAGCTGGCCGACCTCGTAAACGGCCCGCGGTCGCGCCTCTCCTGCTAGTTTAGTTTGTTTTTGGCCCAAAGCGCGAGGAGCGCCGGGTCACGTGACTAATCGTTTGGCCTGATAGCCTCACCGCGAGCGACGCCGGGCAGGTGCTGAATGGAGCGCTGCGGTCGGCTCTGCCCTTTTCTGGAGGAGTTTTGTATTCACGCTTTTGCTTTTGAGAAGATTTATGTTCAGAAGGAGCTGGCGGCCGCGTGAGCTCTGGGAATGTGTGTAACATTAGACCTCGTGGGTGTGTTCAGCTGCAGAAAGTTCACCCAAAACACTCTCTGAGAGGACCGTGTTCCTCCTGCGTCTGACCGAACGCTCCGTGTTTTCATAGCGATGATCTTTGGGACTTTCCCACACCGCCAGTGCTGTGAAAAAGCTTCATTTGTGATTGTCTTCTCATGTTTTTGGGGCTGTGTGTCTCTCTGTAATTTGCATGAGGGGAAAGTCGTTAACGTGCCAGAAACAGGTCGTCTACGGGAGAACGCTGCCGGCGGCTCACACACTGTCAGACAGGAATCTGACGTGTTTTTCTCATGTCAGTTCTCTGCACACGAGTCTCTCTGGCATCTCATAAAAATCCTGTGAAAAGAAACATCCTTGATGTTTTAGATTTATTTTTGAAGATTTAATTTTGGCGTTTTTGCCTTTATTACGATAGGACAGATGTGAAGTGGGAAAGGTCCTCGAAACATCTTTAACATTGAATAAATTCAGATCAAATTCTTTTGCATTATTCCCATCTGTTTGACTGTGAGACATTGCTAATTAATGTACACGTGTGTAAATATAGGGCCTATGAAATCCGTTTTATTATCTCCCAAATTCCGTTTTAATTTTTCTGGACTTTTTTTTTTTTTTTTAGGGTTAAATTACATTTTATTACTTACAAAACAAGTCTAAGTAAAATCATAAAACTTAGCTTATTCAATTTAACATCAATTTATTAAAACTTTAACGAAAATTACATGTTTAGGGCCCTATGAAATGTTGTTTTTTCTCACCTTCTGTTTTGTTACCAAATTCTGTTTAAGCATGTCTAATTTTTTGAATGCATAAAAACAACTTAATTAACTTAATAAAATAACGTTTTAGCTAATAATTTTAGTAGTAGTAGTATTACGTACATTCTACTAAACAATAGTAATATGTCTTTAAGTTAAACTGAACTTTTATTTTGACGGGTTGCCGTGAATGCCTTTACAATATATGTCTTTAAAGGAATAGTTCACCCAAAAATGAAAATTCTGTCATCATTTACTCATCCTCAAGTAGTTCCAGACCTGTATAAATGTCTTTGTTCTGCCGAACACAAAGCAAGATATTTTGAAGAAAGTTTGTAACCAGGCTGTTTTGGGGCACCATTGACTTCCATAGAAGAAAAATAAAATCCTATGGAAGTCAATGGTGCCCCAGAACTGTTCTGTTTCCCACATTCTTCAGAATATCTTCCTTTATGTTCAGCAGAACAAACACATTCATACAGGTTTGGAACTACTTGAGGATGAGTAAATGATGACAGAATTTTCAGTTTTGGGTGAACTATCCCTTTAAGTTAAACTGAACTTTTATTTTGATGGGTTGCCGTGAATACCTTTACATTTCTGTGTTTTTATATAATATGACAATAGTTTCTCTCAAATGAAAGGGTGAAATGCTGGTGAAGTGGCTCTCAGAGCAGTTCTGGAGATCGTGTATTTATGTCTTCATTTAGTGAGACGGCAGATGCTGAACTCACCGCGAGCGTCACGCTTCAGTGTGTGTAGTAAACGAAACCGAGCGTCTGCGCCATTCATTCACACAGAGACACGCAGAACATGCAGGATTCATATTTATAGTATTTTTGCTGCTTAGGTAATATTTACAGAATCTAGTCCATATCGCGATTTGATTTAAGTGTAATGACCTACTTCTGATTAATTCATCCAAACTTTGACAAATTCCATGACATTCCGTGTTATTCAGTAAATTCTGTATTTATGACTGGATCGCAGAAATCAATAGGGCCTAGTAAATGTTTCCAGCATTGCCCTCTCGGAGGATGATGATGATGATGAAGTGAATAATGTCTGAGTGACTCGAGGCTGAGCAGACGATGACAGAGATCCTTCGGTGTGGTGTTTGGAGGAAGTGTGCCGCTCCGCTGATTGCTCGGAGCGTCGAGTCACGTATCCGGCGGCTGAAGTCAGTCTCGCCCTTCAGATAGAGCTTATCTCTGGCCCAGCGTCCCGTGAGTGGAGATATCACCACACGCTGCCATCAAACACACAGCTCTGCTTACTCAGACGAGAAATTACATCAGACATGTTTGATGTGAAGGGGTTTCAACTTGAGGTGCACGATATATGATTTAGATACACAGCACTGTTTCAACACGATTGCAATGTGATTTATACAATAGTAGTTCAATAAACAAAAAGTTTAAATTAAGTGTCTTACATTTTAGACACACTATTGACTGTTTTTGCACAATTTCGCTGATGAAAATGGTTCAGTCAAAGCCGCTGCAGAACTATTTTGTCTCAACACATCGGTGTTTTGTTACTGAATGAATCTATGATTTTGAACGAATCAAGTGAGTCAGTGATTCAGCGACCCATTCATGAAGACAGTAGTCACTTGCCTTGTTTCTGAATGAATCAGAGTCTGTTGAATGAAGGACTAAATGACTCACTCATTCAAACAGCTTGGTTTCATATTTAAAACCATCACTGCGTTTTTCCCAACGTTTCTTATTTTTATATTTAAAAAATATTTAAGACGCTAATTTCATAAAATTCTTTATGCGTTTGAAATTTTGCGGTGTAAATGCATTCATGGCACCTCAGTGTGTGTAAATACATCTATGCTGCTTATGGTAACATCTCTACAGTTTCTTACTATTCTAACTGAATTAATTGAAACAATGTAAGAATTTGATGTGGAAGATGACACATTTAATAAGGTTACTGAAAAAATGACAATTTAAGAAACATGTTTTGTTAAATATTACAGCAACTCCTTTTCAGTTAATTATTTCTCGCAGAGCACTTTATTTTAAAGTGAGAGAACATCTGTAACTTTTTGTCCAGATTTGGGGAATTGTAATGTTTAAAAATATATGTAAATAATTTTTTTGCATTAAAAAAAGCATAGTTTTGATGCTGTCAGTTATAGTTTTTAGAAAGAAAGTCGCAATCGGCTAAGAAGATTGCAATCGGTGCATCTCTAGTTTCAACACAATTTTTATGCACCATTTTTCCAAATTGTGTTTTTTTTGTTTTAAATTTTTTGGATTAATACAAATTTATCATCAAAAACACTAGTAATCAAATTAATAGCTGGCCAGTTGTGTTCCTACGAACTATAACACATTAATCAATTCATCTTTTATCTATTTTTATCATGTGTATTGTTATTATCTGTAATAAAACGCATGATAAGTTGAGCATTGCAGGCTGATCGGTGATCTAGTCGAACACGCACCTCGTATCTATTTTAGTTTGTTCTCTATTTTCATGCTACAGATGTACCATAAATACGCCGCGCTCTGTAGGACTGTGACCCGTCCTGCTGTCAGATCCACGATCAGACTGATGATCATCTCTGAGCGTTCAGACACTTCAGATGTTGTGGCTGATGTTCTTGAATTGCTGTGAAGCTCTAGACTCACATCTGGCTCGCATCAGCGGCTCTAGAGTTCCTCGAGGAGCGAGGCAGCGCTGTGTTTTGATAACCCTGAGGTCACACTTATTTTCGGCTCGTCCTGGAGGAAGAGATCACATGACCTCGTCTCGACACGAGTCGCTCGGGAGCTCGCTCTCGCTGGCTTCTGTTCATTTATTATGGTTGTATTCACGCACACTGCCTGATCTAGATTAGGATTGTGTTTCGTTTCTTCTTCTTTTTAAAATCAGATGCAGTGTTGGGGAAGTTACTCTAAAAAAAAAGTAATTAATTACTAGTTACTAATTACATCTTCAACAGTGTAATTAGATTACTGTACAAATTACGTTCTACAAAAAGTATTTAATTACTAATTACTTTCTAAATCCTATATCTAACTACATCAATTATTCTGCTCACTCTTTAGATTAGAGTCCATTTCTCACTGTTAACTTTGCCTCAATATACTCCTAATTACTGCTGATTAATACTTAGTAAAGTAGTTGTTAAGGAATTGGGTATGATTAAGGATTTAGAATAAGGTCTTTCAGAATAAGACATTAATATGTATTTTTTTAAGTAATAATAAACAGCCAATATCCCAGTAATATTCATGCTAATAACTAGTTAATAGTGAGAATTGGACACTAAAGTGTATTCTTATTAACTCACCAAAGTATTTAAAGTGAGAAGGGTCATAAAAAGCATGCATTTTAAGGTTAGATTTTAAATTTTGATGTTAAATCCGCTATAAATATTCTACAGTCTATATACAGTATTAAGTTCAATTACAGAAGAAGTAACTGTAATTACAGAAAAAATAAGAGTAGTCCCTTACTTTACTTTTTCAAGGGAAAATTACTTAGTAAGTAGTTAACCCAACACTGCTCAGATGTCATAAAGCTTCTCAGTGTCATAAATATAAAGCTAAAGAGTAGGAATTAACTGGCCAGTGGCATGTAGACGTCTTTATAGTAGACTGCTGTAAGAATTTCAGTCTGACTTTCTTGCTCAGCGATAAACAAAAGTTGGAAACTTTGTAATCCATCCAGACTGTATTGTTCCCTGAAGATTTGTACTTCATCCAAGGATGGTTTGTAGTGAACTGGGCATGTGTGAGGGTTGAATAATGTGCATGTAGACAGAACTGTGTGTGACGGGTGTGTGCTGTTCTCTGTGCAGGCTGAAGAGCGTCCGCTGCTGATGTGGGAGTGATCGGATCGGGTCGATCAATGATGAGCTTCTCTAGATCTGTCCTGCACTGGAGTGGTCTGGGGCAAACATGTGTGTTGCCATGGTAATAATTCACACTAAAACACTGGAAAAGAAGGCCGTCGATGATGTAATCTCCACAGAGTCTCTGCAGCTGGTAAGACCGCAGCGCTTCACGTTAGAGACGCCATGCATAATTTACTCTCTAATTATCAGCGTTGAGCTCAGGATGATTTCACACACGCTGCTCCTGTTCCAGGTACATGCAGTTTGATCAGATCCATGACAGTCAAGTTTGTAATAATTCACATTAGCTCATTCGCAGTCATTTTTCAGGGCCGTAGATTTAACACGTTAATTTGTAGTGGTTAATTTCGGAAAAAATAACACATTAAAATGCCCTGTCCAGACCTGTCTGTTATCTTACGTTGATGCAGTGTCTGATGAACATGATGCAGGAGTCTATTAGAATGCAGTGATATGAGCCTAAAATTCAACATATGAGTGCAAAAAATCACCCCTTTTATATATATATATATATATATATATATATATCATATGATATAGTTGAACAGTATCATATTAGCAGGAGTGCTGTTTTTCCCCAGTATCATTGCAAAATGTGATTTTAATATACAAGAAGTTCATATTGCCTTACATTTTAAACTAGTGCAGTCAAATGATTAATCGCATCCAAAATAAGTTTTTGTTCACATGAATATATGTATACTGTGTATATTTATTATGTATATATAAATACAAACAAATGCATGTATATATTTAAGAAAAATATGTAATGTTTATATATTAAATATATTTATATATCATATAAATTTATATGAATATAAATATATACATGTTAATACATGTAAATATTTTCAAAATATATACTGGATGTGTGTGGCTTTTTATTTATATATACACATTACACCCACATATATTGAATAAACAAACTTTTATTTTGGATGCGATTAATCGTTTGACAGCACTATTTTAAACACAATATTGTCAGTTTTGCTCAATTTCGCAAACAAAAACAGTTCCAATCAAATACCCATTTATTATCATTATTATGCATGAAATATTTCTTTATAAAGCTGCTTTTTGAAGTGTCCACTTAATGCTTTTCTCATTTAACACAATAATGACTTTAAATGATCTTTTGGGGGTCATTTCACAGCCAAAATTGATGTGTGGTTTAATTTGCATTTAATTAAATGAATTAATCGGCATTGCTATAGTTAATTAAATGTTTTTTTTAATTGCTTGACAGCGCTAGTGTGGTTGTGAAGCTGTGCTCAAGCGTTTGTTTTCGCGATCAGACTGATAATCTGTCAGGCGGAGGATCCTCGCTGCACACGTGTGCACTAGCGAGCTTTAGTTGTGGTTTATATGATGTGCACTAGTCAGAAAACACACGGAGAGCTTGTGTTGATCTGGATCTGTGTGTTTCTACAGCATGAGCCGCCGACCATGAGCCAGGGGACGGCCCTCTTCTCCTGCGGGATTATGGGTAAGTGCAAATACACCGCTGTGTTGTCTTTACAGCGATCAAACATCTTTCTGTTCTGCATTTGCCCCTTCACTGATTGGATCAGCGTATCTTCACCACCATGAAAGAGCGAAATAGAAAGTGTGCCGCCCTCACATCTGCTGATTTAGCATCTGATACCCATGAGGCCTAGTTTCAGACGCCACAGGTGCGAGTGTCTCCGAGCCGAATGCCAGCCGGTGTCATGTGTGAGCAGCTCGACGTTTGTCTCCAGAACAACTGCTCTCAGAAAACAGAGGTAGTGAAAGAATGGAGCCAGTCTTTGAGTGGAATAAACAGAGTTGCGTGATCAATAGGGTTTTGTGCGGCGTCAGATCGATGCCCACAGCGGTGTGTGCTGCTTAGGCTGGCTTTGTTTTGCTGCGTGCCCACGGCCAGAGCATTTCTGCTTTTGACTTGAGAAAAATGCCCCTCCGCAACAAGAAACGCTGCTGTTTTGATGCGCTGGGTGTGAATCTGAGCCACACACTGCCGTCTGAACAATCCCTGGACATCATCAGGGACCCCCGACAGAGGGAACGTTTTCCAAGGGCCCCCTCATAAGTATAACAGTGATTAAGCATATGCTTGCTATAATTTACTGTATACTCTTAGATGCCGTTAGAACTTAAATATTTGTGGAATTTTTCCTTTTTCTGGATTGCATTTGATTTTTTGTGGATTATTTGTTTCTGGACTCGATTGTGAGAGAGGATTTTTTTATTTGAGGGGTGGAGGTGGGCATTTTTTTTGACATTTTTCAACAATAGCCTATATATTCATCTCACCTAAATGTTTGATCATGCAGTGCATTTTTGTTTTTACAGTCGTGCAATTGTTGCGCAGTACCTTCCAGCACAACCCTGTTTTCGTGAGCTGTATGTGAGGCGGTCTTTACACCAGGTTCACACATACTCCGTTTGCAGTGTGTATGCACTCCATGTGCATAAGCAATAATAAGCAACACATTATTCAATGCTTTTTACTTTTGCATTTACTTCTAGATTTATATATTAAGTTGCTTAAGCAAGTGGCAAAACATTTAAACTACTTTTCGTACGTTATCACAAACATTAAAGCTTACCATTGACAGAAACAGCTCTACTGCCTTTTCGTTTGCATTTAAATCTTTATTACAAGCAATCCTGCGGTTCATAAAGAACTTTGTTTTCCTACCTCCACGAGTGCCATCTATTATTGCCTTGTTTATCTAAAAGTGCTCTTTTCCTTTAAACCTAGCCAAAACGCCATAGCCTATGTGTTGACTGTGAAACATAGGAGACTTTAATTATATGCATTTAAGGTGTAATTACTACATTTTAGTGTCAATTCATGTTCATGTTTACCGCAAACAATGCGCTGTTACTTTAATTCAACACGTGCAGCGTAAAACGATCTCTGCACTGCTGCAGACGCACCGCTCCTGGAACGCACTGGAAAAATAAGCACCGCATAGGCTACACACACTGCAAACGGAGTATGTGTGAACCTGGCGACGTGTGTGTGCGCTTTGAGTGAGTGTACCGTCTCCAGGAGAGCGCTCGAGTGCTGAATGGTTGAACACTGGTAATAATTAAAAAGAAATGCAATTTATAAACTTGTGATACTGCCTCGATTGTGCAAGTGATAATTCCCGTGTCGACTGTGCAGCTTGCAGCTCGCTTATAGTGCAGGCGCGATGTGATTTGATGTGATTTGAAGCCATTTGCACATTTTGAGAGAGAAAGAGACATTAATCGGAGCACCCCTAGCAAGAATCCTCAAATCTGGCCTATGAGATCCACTTTCCTGCAGAGTTTAGCTCTAACCTTAATCAAACACACCTGAGCATGATAATCTTTGTCTTCAGGATCATTATAAAATCACAGGTAGGTGAGTTTAATCAGGGTTGGAGCTAAACTCTGCAGTGCATTGGCCCTCCAGGGCAAGATAAGTATATAGTGTAGAGTGTGAGTATGTAGTATACTGTAGAGTGCATGTAGGATAGAGTGTGAGTATGTAGTATAGAGTTCATGTAGTGTAGGGTGTGAGTATATAGTATAGAGTCTTTGTAGTATAGAGTGTAAGTAATATAGAGTGAGTACATAGTATAGAGTGAGAGTATGTAGTATAGAGTGTATGTAGTACAGCATCATGTAGTATAGAGTGTAAGTAATATAGAATGTGAGTATAAAGTATAGAGAGTGAGTACGTAGAATAGAGTGTAAGTAATATAGGGTTGAGTATGTAGTATAGAGTTTTAGTGTAGACTAAGTAATATAGAGTGAGTATTTCGTATAGAGAGCAAGTATGTAAAATAGAGTACAAGTAATATGGAGTGTGAGTATTTAGTATAGAGAGTGTAAGTAGTATAGAGTGTGAATATATAGTATAGCGTGCATGTAGTATAGAGTGTGAGTATATAGTATAGAGTGTTTGTAGTATAGATGGTAAGTAATTTAGAGTGAGTATGTAGTATAACGTGCATGTAGTATAGAGTGTGAGTATATAGTATAGAGCAGGGATAGGCAATTTCGGTCCTGGAGGGCCGGTGTCCTGCAGCGTTTAGCTCCAACCCTAATCAAACACACCTGCCTGTAACTTTCTA
>JAFVLL020032368.1:0-15152 GCA_021397915.2 Tor tambroides | reverse complement strand
CTTCTCCAGATGTTAACTGATGGACTGGAGTGCTGTGGATTATTGTGATGTTTTTATCAGCTGTTTGGACTCTCGTTCTGACGGCACCCATTCACATAGCCTGAGGATGAACACATGTTCAGAAATTTGTGTGACCTATTCTTCCTGTAAGATCTGTCAAATTTAGATAATGACAGATAAAACAACAGGACTTCTCGGTTTAAATGTCTGTCCAAGAGATATTTCAATACAAATGATTTTCAGATCCTGCATTGTGCCTGACACACACACTGTTTTTCCTTCTTTCACAGGTACCTGCTCCAGGTGTTCACCAAGCCCATTTTCGGAGAGGACACCTTCTTCCTGGAGCTGATCGAGCGCAGGGGTGCCACGGGCTTCGGCGAGGGGAACATCCGTGCGCTCTGGAGATCCGTGCAGGCCTACATGGAGAACGAAGACCATCACAAAACAGAGCGTGAAAGCAAGCAGAGCACTCAGAGCTGACATCAGCAACAGCACTGACACTTACAGAGACTATAATATATATATATATTATTATATTAATGATTTAATGACTGCAGTGTGATTGGGAACTTCTGTGTGAAATGTATTTGGGTCTGTCCTTTGTACAGGACTTTTATTTTGAAATGTATTTATTCAGTAACCTGGTATATTCTCTAACTGTGATGTCTAAACCTGTACTGTATTTCCACTCAAAAACATTTGATTTACAGTGAAATATCAGCTGTACTGTTGACCCGTGTGTTTCTGTCAGATAAATCAAAGCCTCCAAACAACATTATGAAGTCTTTCTGTTCTTATGATCTCCTCACATAGAGTTTGTCGTCATGTTTAATTTTCATTAAAGCTAGTTTGAGGTGTTTGAGACCAACAGACAAAGCCTCTGCTAGAGACGATCCAGAACCTCATCGTTACTGAGACACTTGTGACAACTAGCCCCGATCTGATAATGTGCTGTTACTTGTATATGAGTCATGATCAGTATTTGTTTTTCACTGAGAGGAAATCTCTCATAATTTAAACTGAAAGCTGATTACTGCAGCCACACAATGTTTATGTTCACTTAATTCCATTTAAATGTCATAATATAACAAAGTTTCTCTTCACCAGTATATTTTCTCAATCACTTTAAATCAATAAATGACACTTATTTTATATGTAAAGACATTCAGGTGTTTTGTCATTGTCTTCAGATGTTTTCAGCAGTTTTCAGGTGTTCCTGTAGATGGAGTCAGATCTCAGCAGCTCAGATCAGTTTCCAGTCCTTTGGGGATGTTGGAGCTTTTTTCCACAACAAACCCAAACTCAGTAACCACACAAGGTGTGGAAATTTCCAAAAACTCAACTCAACCAGCTTCATTATCAGTTTTAACTTAACTCTAAACTTACATCATGAGCAGTAATTCCCCTTTCATTCAACATGTTTGTGTGTTCTTTTCTGTTCAGATCCTTGTTTGGCCTATTAGGAATGATTTATCAACAAGAAAAACTATTATTACACCAGATTCTGATATAGCTATCCTGTGATCAGCACTAGACATAATTAATTATCATAAAAACCAATGTTATAACCAAAGTTATAAGACCTACTCTCTTTCTTTGCCTTATGCATCCATATATCAAACAATATCTCATGCTGATTAAAAGTCAAAGTGTCTACTACTAATTTGTCAAAATATCACGCTGTTTTCCATTCTTTCATTAGACAGATGTCACACACTTATTGATTTAGTGTGAACTCATTGATAAATGAGATTAATCGAGCAGTTAATCATAGATGAGGCAAACTTTCTGTGTTGAGCGTATATTGTGTGCCGTGTTGGGCGAGTCCATTCAGACGCGGGGTGAAGCTTCTTTATCTCAAACTGAAATATTAATCAGAACCGAGTGTATCTTGGTCAGAAATCATAAATGATGTGGTTTACAAAAACATTTTGTGTTTCCGCTCAGTTGAAGGTGTTTATCGTGTGTGTTGTGAGTGTTTTGTGCTGTACTGTGGTTCCGCGTCCCCCCGCGGCTGTCTCTGTGAGTGTGGCCGCACTCTGGAGCTTCAGCAGCGGGGATGAGGATGATCTGAACGGCCGCTTTTACTGATCCGGCCCGCTGTCCCGTGAGTATACAGGGATCATACTGAGTAAACCGCAGTATATTTCATTATGTTTGCGTGGGTTCCCTCGCGTCGCTGTGCGTGAGTGCGTGAGTTTCCCGCGACGCTCGCGTACGTGAGTAGCTTTTGTTCCGCGAGCGCAGAGAAACTCGTACGGACACCGAATTAAAGTCGGTCAGGAACTTCAGACGACGATGATCGTTAAAAAACAAACGCTCCAAAACGCGAACTGACGATCAGAGGTAAAGCAGAAACTCGGTTCAGCTTGAACTGGGAACTGAAAACTATATCAATAAACTTCAGACACGAGCTGAAACTATTTACGGATGAGTATTTGGAGTTTTTCCATTAGTTTTTCCGTATTTTTACAGTATTCAGTATTTTAGAATACTCAGTATTGTAGGAGCATTCTTTTTCAGAAGTACGTAGTATTTCTGAGTATGCTGTATTTTAAGAGTATTACGTATTTTAAGAGTATCCAGTAATTTAGAATACATAATACTTTAGGAGTATGTAACGTAGTATTTTAAGATTAGGTCTATGCAGTATTTTGAGCATTCAGTATTTTAGAGTGTATTTTAAAAGTATACTGTATTTTAGAGTACTACGTATTTTAGGAGTATCCAGTATTTTGGAATACTCAGTATGTTAAAAGCATTCAGCATTAACAGTTTGCAGCATTTTAGGGGTATTTAATATTTTTATAGTACTCCGTATTTTACAGTACTAAGTATTTTAGGTGTATTCTGTGTTTTAAGAGTTTGCAGTATTAAGTATTTTACAGTATCCTGTATTTTAGAGTGCATTTTTTTATGCTATTTTGAGTATTCTGTATTTAAGAGTTATTCATATTTTAAAAGCATGTAGTATTTCAGCATATTCAGTATTTTTACAATACTCTGTATTTTAACATTCAGTATTTTAAGAATATTCAGTAAATTAGAATACGTAGTACTTTAGGAGCATTTAGTATTTTAGAGTGTATTTTAAAAGTATGCCGTATTTTTGAGTACTACTACGTATTTAAGGAGTATCCAGTATTTTAGAATACTCAGTATGTTAAAAGCATTCAGCATTAACAGTTTGCAGCATTTTAGGGGTATTTAGTATTTTTATAGTACTCCGTATTTTACAGTACTAAGTATTTTAGGTGTATTCGGTGTTTTAAGAGTTTGCAGTATTGTTAAGTATTTTAAAGTGTATTTTAAGAGTATCTTGTATTTTAGAGTGTATTTTAAGACTATGCTATTTTGAGTATTCTGTATTTAAGAATTGTTCATATTTTAAAAGCATGTAGTATTTCAGCATATTCAGTATTTTTTACAATACTCTTCAGTATTTTAACAGTATTCAGTATTTTCAGAGTATGTACCACTTTAGACCATGCCGAGTTTCTAGAGTATTCTGCATAGTTGAAGGATTGCTTGTGTGTTAGTATTGTATATTGTGTTGAGCATTATTAGAGGAAACTTGAGTCCAGAGTGATGATGAATGAACTAAAGCAGCAGCAGAGTCTAATCAGAATAAGAGCAGCTCTAGAGTTTCTTGCAGATTGTGTTTATCTAGTTATCAGCACAATACCAGCTCGTTAGTAGTGATCAGGCAGTATGCAAATAGAGGATTTTCACTTCTCACTGAGCAGCAGAGGAAACTCGGTCAGTGGCCAGGTCTCTGAAGAATCAGGCGTTGCTGCTGCTTGTTTTGCAGTGAGCTGCTGCGTATGATGCAGTGAAGCGTTGCGACATGCAACACTGAATCCGTTCCTGGGGAAGCCCGTTTTTCCTCCAGTCAGTCGCTGGTATGAATGTGTGTTTGTGTTTCTCACCTTCAGCTGTCATTTTCCGCTGAACTCTGCAGCGCCCGCAGTGTGTGTTTCACCATAAACGGTGACTCTGTTCCCACCAGAGCTGAGCTTCAGCTTATTGAAAGTGTTGATTGCTATGTCTACAGAGCCGTGTTTGTGTGCTCCAGCGACATTTCCCAGGGCTAATTCATTTCCTATTGAAGGGAATTGTTTCGGTTGATGTTTGCAGTGAATAGCTGGGTGTATCTGGGTGGTAGACGTCATATTGTCATTGTTAGACATCGGGTAGAGAATGCAGAACAGGATTTACTGTTTCTTTGACATAAAAGAGGCTGATTTTGACCTTTACCTTAACCGATGGTGTGCACATTTAGACACTTGTGTTTAAATCCCTTCGTTTATGCTTGTGCATCTGTGCGTTTGTTTCAGACAGAGCTGATGGCGCTGATCAGCTGAAGGCCTTTGGACTTCAGGCCTTGTGCGATTGCACTTTTGTCGTGCTGCAGTTGTGTTTTGATAACTGGGTCACGTAACACATGCGGCCCTAAACGTGTGCACCGCAGTGGAAGTTCCCATAATGAATCACAAGATAGTTTTATGAGCTCGCTGACTTTCAGTTATTGGCAGTTCCATATTTTTATAGCATGTTGACATCAGGCTCTGAGAGGGAAGTGCTTCATAAGATCATGAATCACCGGAGATTGGCCAAGAAATCTGTGATGAGAACATGCTTACAAATGCACAGACCACATTGATGATTGTGTTAAAGCTGTACAGTAACACTGTGAAATAGCTGAAGACAGATGCTCTGACCTCCAAAGATGCCAAGTTATCCATATGACTTGTGTCTTATATTCCAAGTCTTCTGAATTCACATGATGACTGAAATTTAGTTATGTACTAAAAATCACCCCCTGCAGCTCTTATATGTGACCCTGGAGCACAAAACCAGTCATAAGGCTCAGTTTTTTGAAATTGAGATTTATGCATCATCTGAAAGCTGAATAAATAATCTTTTCATTGATGTATGGTTTGTTAGGATAGGACAATATTTAGCCGAGATATAACTATTTGAAAATCTGGAATCTGAGGGTGCAAAAAAATCTAAATATTGAGAAAATCGCCTTTAAAGTGGTCCAAATGAAGTTCTTAGCAATGCATATTACTAATCAAAAATGAAGTTTTAATATATTTACGGCAGTAAATTTACAAAATATCTTCATGGAACATGATCTTAATATCCTAATGATTTTTGGCATAAAAGAAAAATGGATAATTTTGACCCATACAATGTATTGTTGGCTATTAGAGGTTTTCATGTCTCATATGAACCACTGTTTTGATACTTATGGTGCTTTTTTGTCATTTCTAGAACATCCGACTCAATCACGTTCATTCCATGGAAAAGAGCATCAGCTTTCTGCTCAACTTCTCCTTTTGCGTTTGAAACACAAGCATCACGCAGTCATTTTTGGGTGACTTCTCCATTTGAAAGCAGCATTGCACACATGAATTGTGAGCGTTGTGAAGCGCTGGTGTTCAGGTGAGCGTGTGTTTGCGATCAGCGAGCGTCTGACGGTTTGTGGCGAGCGCATGAATGCTGGCTTTGTGCAAATGTGGGTTATTGCCTGGTAACAATTTAACCAGTACTCTGTTAAACGGCCCATTTCCAGATGAACTTGCAGTAAAACTAACTGGTTTACTGAAGCTTCAGGTTTGCTGTGAATGTGAGCTTTACCCTAATGAGAAAAGACACCGTGCGCGTCTGTCTTTGTGTTTATGTTAAGCGGTCAGGCAGCTGCGTCTCATGAAAGCGTTTGGAGAGCGTTCTTCCTCTTTCCTCGTCCTTTACGCTGCTATTGTGGCGGTTAGCGCTGTCAAAATGGCTAAAAAACTAAATTCGAATTTTGCACTTAAATATTATCTATATTCAAATTTAAAAGGCATAATTTCAGCTAGGGTGAAAAAAGATTTTGGCTTCTCTCCTGAGAGTGCATCAAGCAAAATATTACTATTATAATGTTACAAAATAATTTATTAAAGGGGGGGGGGGGTACAATGCCACTCTTTAGCTCCGCCCACAGCACGCCTCCAGGAGCTAGGCTTTTTTCGGAGAGAATCGTAAAGCTCTATCTTTCTTTTATAAATATGACAAAACTAAAGACTTTTTGGAGATATGATGGATGCAGTACTACTCTATAGGTACTCAAGATTAACATGAGATTGGGTGAAACTGTGTGTGTTATGTCCCATTTAAAGCAATAAAATAACACTACTATCTGTGAAAAAGTGCATAATGTTTATAAACCAAATATAATTAGGCTCATTAAGTTGCTTAAACACTTATAAACAAAACAGCATCATGTATGCATAGTGTGAAACAAAGAGATGAAAGCCAATCACAGTATTTTTTTCATTTAAAAACATGAGATGCAGTGGGATGAAAAAAGAAAAAAAACCGCCAGAAGTTGAATTTGCATAAATTTGACATGCTTTCTAAACATGCGCTCTCTTGTTCGAGACGCGAGTGCAGCGGTGATAGATGTTCCTCTAGAAAATGTGATAAATATGCATTCTGTGTGAACGGCTTGGTTTTGACCTAAACAAGATCTTCGCTGCATTGATGTTCTCTTTTTCTGCAATATTTTGAATGAAGAAAGCAGCATCGCTGCATCTAGTGGCTTCAGCTGGATAGACTCACAAAAACATTAAAAACAACGACACTCACATCTTCATCACATTTCATGCACCACTGATAATGCTGCCCGACACACACCTAAAATTCAAATGCAGCGTTTTTTCATTCAAATGTGGATTTTTATTTTAAAAATAATAATTTTACAGCTCTACTGGCAGTGGTGGATGGCTTATAAACCGGAGTTTGAAACTCTTGGCTCTCGCTCGCTGGTTTTGGTTGGAGTTCATGTGTTTCATAATTGGATCTGTGATGTTTCTGTTGCCTCAGAGCTGGCTGAGCTCGTAAGCGCTCCTCTGATTGGTTTGGTTTGGCCTGAAGCGAGCTCACGTGACTGAAAGCCTCGCCGCGAGCGATTCTGGGCAGGTGCTGAATGGAGCCCTGCGGTCGGTTCTGCTCTTTTCTGGAGGGGTTTTCTATTCACGCTTCTGCGTTTGAGAAGGTTTATGTTCAGGACGAGCTGGCGGTCGTGTGAGCTCTGGGAATGTGTGTAAGGTTAGACCTCGTGGGTGTGTTCAGCAGCAGAAAGTTCACCCAAAACACACTCTGAGAGGACCGTGTTCCTCCTGCGTCTGACCGTAACGCTCCGTGTTTTCATAGTAATAAACTTTCCTAAATCTCTGGGTCTTTCCCACACCGCCGCTGCTGTGAAAAGAGCTTTATTTGTGATTGTCTTGTCATGTTTTTTGGGCTCTGTGTCTCTCTCCATCACTATACTTTGCACAGGGGAAAGTCATTAACGTGCCAGAAACAGGTCGTCTACAGAGAACAAAGCCTGCGGCTCACATTCTGTCAGAGAGGAATCTGACGGGTTTTTCTCATCTGAATTCTGTAATTTTCCAGATTAATGTAAATACAGCCCACTGTGAACACCCTTGTGATTCGCTTCAACCGAATCTTATGAAAGATTATTTTAGGTTCAAGTGTATGTAAGGAGTAATTTACGGCTGTTTCTGAATCGTGCAGCGCCGTCTGCTGTTAAAATCTAAGCTCAGAATCGATTCCAGACGAATCGCGAAGCATTCGGAAAATCTCAGAATCATTTCTCGATTCGAGATACATCAATTTATCGTCCCAGCCCTACTTTTTAATAGTTAAATTGCATTTTATTAATCAAAAAGCAAGTATAATTAATTAAAATTATGAAACTTCCGCAATTTCACTCTTTTATCAATTCATCTTTTATCTATTTTTATCACATTTATTGTTATTGACTGTAATAAAAGCCCATGATAAGTTGAGCATTGGACGCAAAGATCAGCTATATACTCATATCTGCTGTTATAATCAGCCCTGCTGTTTTAGTTTTGTCTGTTTTTGTGCTAAATATAGCTTAAATAAGATGCACTTTGTGGAAATGTAGCTCGTCCTGCTGTCAGATCTATCATCAGATCACAGAGACCTGAGGAAATGTAGAAATCTCGTGATCTGATGTTGTGACGTTCTTGTAAAGCTCTAGACTCTCGTCTGGCTTGCATCAGCAGCTCTAGGGTTCCTCGAGGAGCGAGGCAGCGCTGTGTTTTGATAACTGTGAGGTCACGCTTATTTTCGGCTCGTCCTGGAGGAAGAGATCACATGACCTCGCTCTCGCTGGTTTCTGTTCAGTTATAATGGTTTTATTCATGCATGCAGCCCGATTTAGGTTAGGATTTGTTTTTCTTCTTCTTTTTTAAACTCAGATGTCATGAAGCTTTTCAGGGTCATAAATGTAAAGCTAAAGTGTGGGAATAAACTGACCAGTGGCATCTACACTACCAGACAAGAGTTTCTGGACAGTAAGATTTTAATGTTTTATAAAGAAGTCTCTTCTGCTCACCAAGCCTGCATTTATTTGATCCAAAGTACAGCAAAAACAGTATTTTTAAAAAAAAAATATTTTTACTATTTAAAATAACTGTTTTCTATTTGAATATATTTTAAATTATAATTTATTCCTGTGATTTCAAAGCTGAATTTTCAGCATCATTACTCCAGCCACATGATCCTTCAGAAATCATTCTAATATTCTGTATATTGCTGGTGTATAGTATAGTTTAGCAGTATCACATCAGCAAGAGTGCTGTTTTTCTCCAGTATCTGCACCATTGCAAATGTGATATTTGCAACAGTTCAATATACAGGAAGTTCATGTTGTCTTACATTTTAGACACAATATTATAAATTTTGTCTGTTTTGTTCAATTTCGCAAACAAAAGTAGTTCAATCAAAGCCCCAGCAGAGCTGTGAATAAATCCACGGTTTTAAATGAATGATTCAGTGACTCATTAAGACTTGCTTAATTTCTGAATGAATCAGCCATTTGAACAAATCGATTGAGTGAATGACTCACTCATTAAGACTCATTTTTGAGATTAAGATTCATTTTTTTTAAAGAATTTTTCAATATTAATTTTTTATTACCAACATTTATTATCATTATTATGCAATAGTGAATCAGTTTCTTTTTTTGTGTGTGTATTGTCTGCTCAGTGCTTTTCTCATTTTACACAATAATGACTTTAAATGATCTTTTGGGGAGTGATTTCACTGCCAAAATTAGATGTGTGGTTAATTTGCAATTAAATAAATGAATTATTTAGCATCCATATAGTTAGTTAAATGAATATTTTTAATTGCTTTTTTAATTGTTTTGGTCCTGATTTGGATCTGATCCGTCTGTGTGTTTCTACAGCATGAGCCGCCGACCATGAGCCAGGGGACGGCCCTCTTCTCCTGCGGAATTATGGGTAAGTGCAAATACACCGCTATGTTGTCTTCATAGCGATCAAACATCTTTCTGTTCTGCATTTGCCCCTTCACTGATTAGATCAACATATCTTCACCTGCATGAAAGAGGGAAATAGAAAGCGTGCCGCGCTCACATCTGTTCATTCAGCATCTGATACCCATGAGGCCTAGTTTTAGACGCCACAGGTGCGAATGTCTCAGAGACGAGTGCCAGCCGGTGTCATGTGTGAGCAGCTCGATGTTTGTCTCCAGAACAGAAAACAGAGGTAGTGAAAGAATGGAGCCGGTCTTTGAGTGGAGTAAACAGAGTCGACTGATCAATAGGGTTTTGTGCTGCGTCAGATCGATGGCACATAACGCTTGCCCACAACGGTCTTTGTTTTGCTGTGTGCCCACGGTCAGAGCATTTCTGCTTTTGACTTGAGAAAAATGCCCCTCCGCAGCGAGACATGCTGCTGTTCTGATCTGCTGGGTGTGAACCTGAGCCTCGCACTGGCCATCATCAGGGGCCTCTACAGGGGACAACATTTTCCTCATAATTATAACAGTGGTGAAGCATCTGCTTACTATAATTTGATCCCATTAGAACTTAAATGTTTGTGGAAAGTTTGTGCATTTGATTTTTCTGGATTGTTTTTCTGGACTTGGTTTTAGTGGGTAAATTTAATTTAAATAATCTGAAAGCATGTCGATAATCAATTGCATTTATAAAACTTTAACAACTTAATATTTCACTACATTTTTTACAAAAACAGCGCATTGGCCCTCCTGGGCAAGATTTCAAGAACCCTGCAGTAGAGTATAAGTATATAGTATAGAGTGCGAGTATGTAGCATAGAGTGCATGTAATATAGAGTGTGAGTATATAGTATAGAGTGTGAGTATGTAATATAGAGTGTGAGTATATAGTATAGAGTGTGAATATAGAATATAAGTAATATAGATTGTAAGAATATAGTATAGAGTACGTAGTATAGAGTGTGAGTATGTAAGTAATAGAGTGCAATTATATAGTATAGAGTGAGTATGCAGTATAGAGTGTGATAATGTAGCATAGAGTGCATGTAGTATAGAGTGTGAGTATATAGTATAGAGTGTGAATATAGAATATAAGTCATAGATTGTAAGAATATAGTATAGAGTACGTAGTATATAGAGTGTATGTAAGTAATAGTGCAATTATATAGTATAGAGTGAGTATGCAGTAGAGCGTGCATGTTGTATAGAGTTTGAGTAAATATAGTGTATGTAGTATAGAGTGTATGTAATACAGAGTGCAAGTATATAGTATAGAGTGAGTATGCAGTATAGAGTGCATGTTGTACAGAGTTTGAGTAAATAATATAGTGTATGTAGTATAGTGTAAGTAATATAGAGTGCTAGTATGTAGTACAGAGTGCAAGTAATATGGAATGTGAGTATGTAGTATAGAGTGTGAGTAAGTAGTATTGAGTATGTTGTGCAGAGTGTAAATAGCACAGAGTGTGAGTCAGTGGTATAAAGTGTGAGCATATAGTATAGAGTGTGATTACATATTCTAGACGAGTATGAGAGTGTAGTATGTCATGTTTCTCACGTCTCTGTTTTCCCCAGTCACGTTTCACATCATTCTGAGTAACTCCATAATTTACCGCACCGCTGGTGGTGTGTTTCGACAGTAGTTGGTCAGAGGTCTCATGGGGTGCGAGTGATTCACATTAAGAGCGAGTAACCAAAACACGCTCTCAACACACAGATGTTCAGCCGTTTGGCAGCCTGCCACCAATCAGACGGCTCTATTTCTGGCTCTTTGTTTCTCAGGCACAGCTGTGTTGTTTGTGAACGTCTACAGGCTCTTCCTGTGAACTCGGCCCTCCTGCTTCTCTTTTGTTCGCCTCTGTTGTGTTAAAGAAGCGTCTCAGTCTAGAGGTCGATTCATTCGCTAGATCAGATCTGAGTTTGCTGCTGTGGTTTTGACCCTTGTTCATAGGAAGTAGTAAATCATGTGATGTGTGATCGCTCTAAAGCTCATTCAAACACTTGACCTTCCTCCAAATGCACTGCAGCTTCAAAAATGCTCTGAATTGTTTTTGTGATTTGTCTACTTGGGTTAATTTTGTGTGTAGTACTAGAGTAGAGCTGCACAATATGGGGAAAAAGTCTAATTGTGATTTACTAATTTTAAAAAAACCACATTTTCTAATAAACATTGAAATTTAAAATGGATTGAAAAATCCAGGTTTGCTGTGTTTGTTTGTAGGGCTGTGCAATTTGGCCAGTAATAATGATTATTATTAATAGTGTTATTAAATAATATAAAAAAAAAAATAAAAAAAAATTAATGTTACCATTGTATTATTTAATTGTAAAATAAAAATCAAGTATTTAAGAAATGTAATATAATTTTATAATAATGATGATAATAATAATAATACTTTTATAGTACAACTGTAATATTTATTTTTTTCATTTTCTAATGTTAAACGGTGCCATCTTAATAGCTAATTTAAGTTAATTTTTATTAATATAACACTAATAAGGCCCTCTTTTTTCCCCAAAATTAATTTTTCTGTGTTTTTAAACCATCAAACATTTATTTTTGTTTCTGTTTTGTTGACGAGCGCTTCTCATTACAAATTTGGGGAAATGGTTGGTGCATGCTGCATTCCCAAATTAACATGAAAGCAACTTAAACTGGAATGAAACAAAAATAGAGCTCATGTGAAGCGAGACGCTGAAAGCACCAAATTGTGAGCTGCTGTAAATGAACATACTGCTGCGCTTCACTCCGAAACACACAGCGCATGTATTTAACTAAATTGCAGCAGTTTAATTGCGATTATAAAACGGATAGTTTTGGTCCTCGATTCTGATTCTGCGTTCGAAGCTGTTGTAAAATACTCTACAAACATACTCCTTTGTTTACGTCTGTGTGTTGCTCGGCAACCACTTTGTTGCAACCACAACCGTTTCTGAGGAACTACATTGTTTGGTGGAAGAATACTGTTTTTAGTAATGTCATTACACTTTATTAGCTTTGTTTTATTTTGTGAAACCTTACTACATATATGTGACTATGGACAACAAAACCAGTCTTAAGTAGATAAATTCTTACATAAAATCACTGAATTAGAATAAGACATTTGGGCTGTTACCAAGCAAAGGAAATCAGTATCAACAAAACTCATCTTTGCAATGCAGAGGAAACACAGAAGCTGCATCTGAATTGGCGTTTAGATGCATTTACACACTGTTTAATGCAGGACATGAATGCTTTAACCTCAGTTACAAATGCATTAATAATGTTTTGATATTTTAAACATAAAACGTTGAATACTGATATTTGAAATTATTTAAAAATGAAAAGATACTTTAAATATGAAATTAAAATCGGCAGTAGGTGGCAGCAAATCAGTGTTAAGTGAGTCATTGCGATTGAACGAATCATTTAAACGATTGATTCATTCAGGAACGAATCACCGTCATGTTGCTCAGAGACACAAAAGAGTCTGTGGCTGTGTTTGGAGTTATTTCTGTTGGCGAAATAATAGAGCAAAAACAGGCAATATGGTGTCTAAAACATAAGTCTCTTAATATTAACTTTTGAACTGTTGTATAAAAACAATATCACATTTATAATCATGCTGATTTTTATCTGGAAAAAATGGCACTCTTCGTGTGATATTGATTAACTATAGGAAATGAAATAAATACATACATTTTCTGCCCCTATATCTTGAATTTTGTGATTATTCTAAATACATTTTAATAAACTGAATCACGCAGTAAAAAAAACGCACTCTAAATGCACACACGCGCTAGTCTAACCTACTACACTTCATCAGTGTGAGCATGCACTCTGTAGGTGTGTTTTGTTTGGTTTTTGCGATATACTTGATAATAGGGATGTAACGGTATGAACATTTCTTATCACGATTATAGTGACAAATTATCACGGTTATCAGTATTATCACAGTATTGTTAAAATGTGCTGGAAATGTTCAAAAAGTACTGTCACATAAATCACTTCAAGTTTTATATTTAAAAATCAACAAATAAAATTAATTTTTGTTTGCATAATCACTAAAACAATAACATTACCAATGATGTTCGGATTTTAAATAACAACAGTTTAATAGCCTGTTCAAATATCTAATATGTTCAAATAAAGCTTTAAAAAAAGGTAAACCTCACTTTTCAGCCTTTAAATAAAGAAAAGAGTTAAGTCAAAATGATAATTGATTAATAAATGATTATGTATTTTATCTGCTCCATAAATAATTCTAGATTACTTATCTGAATTGTTTAAATGTGTAGAATCCACATAAGCTTGTTTTTCATCGAGCGGTCAAAACTTAAATCAAGGGCATGCAGATTCAGTTTGTTTTTGTCCAGACAGAACCTGCAGACAGACTGAATGTGAATATAAGTCTCTGTAGATCCAGTGTCTGACAGCAGGTGGTGCTGATGGAGCAGCAGGATTACAGCTGTTTCCCGTAAACTCCACGGACAAAGCAGCGTTGCGATTAAGAACTCTTCTTTAGGTGTTACATGGAGCGAAGATGAAAACAAAATGCCATCGAATGACTTCTGAAGACAGTCAGAACCTTTAGAATTAATCATTCATATATTCATTTGTATAATTCCCTCAGCACTCTTTTAAAACCTCCCAGCTTTTTTGCTGGACAGTGTTTATTTATCGTGAGTTGTTCAAATCGCAGTAATCTAATACGGTTTTAATGATAATTAAAATATGAAACGGTAACACTAACCATGAGGAATTTTATCATGATTTATCTTCAAACCGGTAATCGTTACATCCCTACTCGATAATGTAAAATCTCACATCGTTAAAATAACAATTATGATATCGCAGACGATATATATATACATACCGTAGCACTTTTTTGTTACCCTTCCGTTGGGGTACCTAGCACAGCAAAGGGTACCAAAGGGGTGGAGCTAAACTCACTGCAGAACGCTGATTGGTTGAGTGGAATCGTCACTTTTGCGTGATACAAGAGGATAAAGTTTCTCCTTCACTCGTTCCGCTCTGCTGTGTTCTGCTGATTACATCAGACTGCACAAACACACAAAACACTCCACTCCGCATTCTGCCTAACAACGCCCCGTAGCTGTTATAAATTCACTGTAAACCATAGCTTCTTGCTTTATTCATGCGTCTCAGATTCTGAGGGCAGGTGTTGTGTGTTGTAGAGTCTGGATGCTGGCCAGAGGTGTGTGGCTCCAGTCTGGAGAGTCTGTGGGACAGTGTGCGAGAGACGGGCGCCAGCGGCGGCAGCATCAGCGGGCTTCTGCGTGATCTGAGTCTGAGCGAAGCGCCCTCTGCTGGCAGCACCGCTCCGCCCAGCAAACGCCAGTGCCGCTCTCTGTCCTGCTCAGACGAGCTGGGCTGCCGCTCCTCGTGGCGTCCGCAGGGCTCTCGCGTCTGGACGGCTGTGGAGAAGCGGCGCTGCCTGAGCGGAGGAAGCCTTCAGCGCCGCGCCTTCGCTCCGGCAGGATCTCCCTGCATGCAGCGCAGCTCCAGCTTCAGCTTCAGCGACCCGCCGGAGCCCTTCGGCTGCCCTTTCTCCCCGCAGACGCCACAGGTGATGGAGAATTACCCTTGATCAAAATAAATGGTTTTGAACCTTTATTAACAAGTTGACAAAAGGCAGAGTAATGCTGGAACACCACTCCAGAGTCTCGTCTCAAACACACAAATGTCACCCTGGAGCACAAAAGCAGTCTTCAGTAGCACAGGTATATTTGTAGCAATAGCCAACAATACATTGTATGGGTCACAATTATCCATTTTTCTTTTATGCCAAAAATCATTA
>JAFVLL020032367.1:9175-36915 GCA_021397915.2 Tor tambroides | reverse complement strand
GTGAATATGCTTTGTTTTTGTCAATCGCTTTACATTTATTTGTGGATCATAATGTATTTATTTGGAATTATGCAACAATTCTAACTCCATAGTTGCATGTCTTTGTCACCTTTTTCACCCATGACGAGTTTGCATCCCTGAAATGTTTTTTTTTTCAAATTGTCATTCCCTACAATTATTTCAATTCTTTTTTGTAATTGTGATTATTGTCTTATTTATTTTTCATTATTTTTGTAATTGTCGTTATTTTCTCCCTGATTCTCATTACTGTTTTTAATACAATATATTTATTGAAATCACCAGAAGCTAATAAATATATCTCAGTATAATTTACATTACTTTTAAAACTCATAACATTTAAACATTCATTTGTTTATGTATTAGTTTATTTAATTTTGGCAAAGCTTGTATCTTATAATGCCAATTTAGTTAGTAAATGTTGTCTCTTGTTTGATTTGTTATCAGTCCTGCTGCCAAAAATATTATCATTAAAAGAGTTTGTATTTTTTCAGGGAGGTTTATAGGGTTACAGAAAGCTTGCAAAGAGAAAGGACAAGTCTTCTCAAGCAGCTTGATTTGCTAAGGTAAGAAACAACTATCAATGAAAAGCAGCGGGTCTTTATATTAGTCCAGATTTCATGTGTTCTGTTTCATTCCTCCTAGGGAAATGAACAAACACTTACGAGATGAAAGAGACATGTGCTATCAAGTAGGTTCTTATAGATGTTATATAAGACATTGTACTGATCCTGCATTTTGATAATTTCAAGTCATTGTTTGCTGTCTTTCAGAAACCAAATACTTCTGCTGCAAAACTCTCATGGAAACAGAGGCCTGGGTCAATTACCCTGAAGCACTCTGAGTGGAAGCAGTCATTTAAGAGGTACGGCTGTGTGAAAATACCATCTGTACACTCAGCGGTACTCAAGATGAAAAGATACAATGGATCTGCAAAATCAAAAAGGATCTGACTCTCCTAAGATCAAAGAGCTATTCATTTTAGACTTGAGTTTAATCAAAGCTTATTGTGAAGACATCAATAAGATGTTTTCTTGATATTTATAGTTTGAGTAATCAAAAAAGGTAGCACTCCATATTGCTGATGTCGTTTCGGTGAATAAATAAGCATACATGTGGATGTTGTCTTCTCCAGTGATGAGGATGAAGAGGTTCTGCCGCAATCTAAGCTGAAGAACGTGATTGGCGTAAATGGGCATAGTATGGACCTGGAGGACATGGCAGATGGACGACCTCCTTCAAAACACCAGCTACAGAGGATCATCTCCATCGAGGAGGACCATCTTCCTCAGCTCCTTCAGCAGGGTTATCAAGCCCAGCTCAGAGAATGGAATGAAGATGAGGAGTTGGAGGAGGGCATGGACCTCCAGATGAGCAATATTTACCCCACAACCAGCACTCCAACCTCTGTTTCACCCCCTCCAGGAGTCACACCCACCTCACCCAGAGGACAGCCTGTGGGCAAAGAGACAGTCCAGTCGGTTAGAAAACAGCTAGATTTGGTCTGAACCTCAGACATTCGTTGAAGTTTCAAAATGAGTACACTCTTTAAAATAAAGGTTCTTTATTGGAATCTAATTAACATCCATGCAACATTTCCATTGCACAAAAGGTTCTTTATAGTGGAATAAAGTTCTTTAGAATATTTACATAACAGGTTTTTGGGTCACATAGACCAGACTTTCTTCCCCTTTTCATTAATTGTGGTGTTTTTTCCAGGAGGAAGGGGCCAGTTCAGGTCCAGATCGTCTCTTTAAGATTGTTCTGGTGGGGAATTCTAGTGTGGGAAAGACATCTCTTCTACGTCGCTTCTGTGACAACTGTTTCCACTCTGGTACAAGTGCTACTGTAGGTAAGTGGCCTTCTTTCATATATTTACTAGTGTCTTGGGGTATTTTTATTTATTTAACCTAAATAGCCTCAATTTTAAGGCACTTGTTCTCCCAAAATGAAAATTCTGTCATCATTGACTTACCATCATCCACAGCTTGTTTCACAATTTGACGCCATGTTGTTGGGTCTGTTATTTGTCCACATGCTGATGACAGTAACACTGTTAAACCATAATTAGTCTCACACAACTTTGAGGTTTTGCTGACTTCAGAGTTTAACCTTTAAAGCAGTCAAGACTATTTTTCTATACTGAAGTATACCATGGTACAAAAAAAGCCACACCATACTTTTTTTGGCCCATTTCTTTAGCAAAGTATCTGTGCATACAATTGAACAGGTAAAAATAAAGTGACATAATGTGTGTCCATTTGCAAGGTTCCTATTTAGCTGACTGTTTATCAGTAACTTGTTATTGAATAAAACCACAAATCAATTCCATTTGGCCTTTAGTCAGGTCTTGTGTGTGTGTGTGTGTGGAGCTGCTTCTAGTATGGAAACAAAAGCATGAAAACATTAAATGGCTTGACTGAATTTTTTTCATTTTGTGACGTGTGCAGGTATTGACTACAGTGTGAAGACTCTGACGGTGGACAACAGCCAGGTAGCTTTACAAATGTGGGACACAGCAGGACAGGAGAGGCAAGTGATGTTTTATTGATTTTTCAATTAGATTTATGTTTCTGTTAACAGTCTTAATTATAATCAGTATGTAAGACATTGATCACTCCATTGCAAAAATAAGTGAATGCTAAAGACGTTTTATTGTGGGGATCCGCCGACAGGTATCGCAGCATCACCAAGCAGTTTTTTCGCAAGGCCGATGGCGTGGTAGTGGTGTATGATATCACTAATGAGCAGACTTTCACAGCAGTGAGGCATTGGCTGGTCAGCGTGCAGGTGACTGATTCATTTCCACTTTCTTTATGAGTAAAAGATAATATTATTTATATTTATATACACATACACCACAACTGAAATATTAATGAAATACGGTGTAAAGAAATATTTTGTCCAGTAAAATGCAATTTAGATTTAAACACTAATAAATTATAAATACTACCTGCTTTCAACTATTAATAGCAAGTAGCAATTGGCTAACACACACTTTTTTTCCTTCTCTATTTATTTTTATTAGTGGTAGAAGTGTAATTTTCCACAGGCTTTTATGTAAATTTGATGTTGACCTACTGGCCTAAAAAAGGAATTTGTTCCACTCAACTTTTTGTTTTAATGGATAATGAAAGTCCTAGGTTCAAAAGTTTGGGGTCAGTAAGTTGTTTTTGTTTTTATTAATATACTTTTATTAATTGTCACTTTTGATCAGTTTAAGATATCCTTTCTGAATAAAACTGACATTTTTGATACCTTTATTCAGCAAAGATGGTTTGAGTTGATCAAAAGTAACTGTAAAGACATTTGTTACAAAAGAAAAAAAGTCCTTTAATTATATTCATCAAGAGATCCTGAAAAATAAAATATATAAATATATTGCTACTGTTTTTACTATATTATTAATAAATAAATACAGCCATGGTTAACATATGTGAATTTTTTTCAAAAAGATATTTTTAAAAGATCCTATCAACCCCAACCTTTTGAACGGTAGTGTGTATAATGGAATCAATAAAGCAATGAAATGCTTATTTCAAGCAAGTCAATTGTATCATCAATACAGTAAGGCAGTTTTAATTAGTTTTGATGGGAAGTGTTTGTCTTTCTCTGTCTTATAGGAGGGAGCAGGTGAGGACATTCCCATCATGCTCCTGGGGAACAAGACCGATCTAGATGGCCAGAGAGAGGTTCCACTGGGAGTGGCCGAGAAATTATCCAAGGTGAGTGAATCTGAGCCCTGGAGTGGCACTAATGGATCACCATTAAACATTTTAAGCATGGTGGTCATGAAGCAAACAAGTTAAAGAACTGAGTCAGAGCTGAATGAGTGTTCGGTCGTGAGGTGCATGTGAGGAAGTTCTTTCTCCTGTCTCAGTGAAGATGCATAAAGTAGCTTCCTGTCAGTTACTGTTGCATGAACTCAGCACATAAAGAACCACACTGAATGGCATACAGTAAGAATTACCCATTATTCTAAAAAGATCTTATTTTGCCATTTCCTTTTCACTCTTTCAGGACTTTCAGTTGATTTTCTATGAGTGCAGTGCTTTTTCAAGCCACAATGTGACAGAGTCCATGATTCACATGGCAAGGTAAGAGGTTATTAAACAATATATTTTCTGACTAAGCTTTTTTTTTTTAAACGAGTACATTCACGCCAGATTTTTTACTACAAGAATATAAGTATATATGTCGGTCATGATGCATATATTTTATTTATTTTTAAATATTTTTTAAAATCATAATAAAAATGACAAAAGCATAAAATATTGCTAAAACTTAAAAACAAAATGAAAAAATGTAAACAGAATAAACACATTACTGTATATAAATAAATTTATAGGAAGTGTATAAATAAATCAGAAGCTAATATTGGAAATTACAAGACAAAAGAGTGATTGCAATACAATGATGTGGTAAAATTGTAAATTTGTTTTTCTAGTAATTTCATGGGACTACAATATTTTTCAGTACATGAACAGACTTTTGGCATAATAATTCTTAATGTATGTTTATTGCATATGTAGATGCATAAACAGCCAGGTTATTCCCAGATACAGTTTTTTTTTGTACTGCACCTTATAAGATGTGCTATTTTTTTCTCTCTGTCAGAGTTCTGAAAGACCAAGAGGACAGAGAAAAAGAGAAAACTGTTTCACTAGTAGACAGCCACGCTAAGAAGAAGTCCTGCTGCTAGTAGAAAGTCACTCATAAACACTCACAGAAACCTGCAGATCTTTCAAACTTTTAATATGGTTTGGTGTCAATGCTGATCTGTTTTTTTTCCTCTCATGTTCCTGTTTTCTCTTTTTGTATGACCGCTGTGGAGTTAAAAATAATTGGTCTTTTTATATACCAGTACGTCTTTACAATGTGAAACGGATGAGTTTTTTGATAACAGTTAGGCTTGAAGTAGAGCACTATAGTTTTGTACATTACACAGTTGTAAAGCACGTCCCTATTTAGGTCATTTAAATCTCCCGTCACACTATTGAAGTAAACAAAACTGCATTTTTGTATTGACAGTTGTTGTAATTTATCTTTTTAATATGAAGGTTTTGGAAAGTATATTTAAATGAGCAAAATAAGCTCCTACACACTAGTTTGCACAGTCGTTTGCACATATGTATTATTTATTACTTATGATGAATTGAAGATCTTGAATTATTCCTTTATTATTCTTAGCAAGCAGACATATTCTGAAAAATGGCTCTATTTGCTGTCATAAGCATGAATTTTTTAATACACTGCCATGAAGCGAACATAGGTTTGCATAAGGATTCGGTTTTAACAGGGTTCAGTGTTTTTCGCTTTACAGTACTGAATAAACTGATTTAATGAAATGGATTTAGTCTAATATTGATTTCAGATCATTTTATGTATTGTGCCAACAGTACTGTGTGTATATCTGTATTTGCTATTTAATGCAGTCAGTGTTAAATCAGTAAAAATGTCTCACAGCAGTTGCTGATGTTCACATTTACCATAAATAATTAAAGATGCATTAATTGTCCAACAGACAGTGGATTTATGCACATTTGAAATAAGGCCTATGCTGTGTTTTCTCAAGTTTTTCAGTAATCACAATATGATTCTTGATCTGTAACTTGAGTTTTCATGTTGATTCACACGTGATGTATGGCAAGTTACTCTAGCACAGCTACTGTATGACCAATGGGCAGAATGACACTAGATTTGAGCACAACGTGGATGTTTTAAATAATTTCCCACTTATTTAGTCTTATAAATGTTCCTGCTTTATTATGTACAAGTGTAATGTGTAAATACTAAATATAAATGTATTTTGAGTGAAATATTATAATAAAGAATACTTTGTTTGCATTAATTCCAGTTTGTGCTTTCTGGGACATTACTTTCTTTTAACAATGAACTCTAGAAAACAAGGACAACGACTTTAGATATTTAAAGCTTGTTCTGAAAGCTCAGACTGAGGTTCAACAGGTTTTACCAGTTTAAATAAACTCTTTAACCCCTGGTTTCACAGACAAGGCTTAAGCCTAGTCCTAGACTAAAGTGTAAATCTGAGCTGTTTCACATGAAAGAAACTTGCTTTGACCGATCTTTAAATATAGCAGTGCCTTTGTTTTGTCTCAAGATGCACACCAGTAATGCTTTTTTCTAAGGCATGTTTATAAAAATTACTTAAATGTCCTAATTGAACTATGGCCTAATCCTGGTTTACGCTAAACCGTCTATGAAACCGGGCCTAAATGTTTCAAATTTAGCGCTGCATATTTCATATTTCCCTTACAACAAGCATACTGTGAAACATATATAGTAACAAATATACTAATATTCCATTTCAAACAAAGTCAGGGTGACAAAACGTCCTCTGGCTAGGCCAGAATTTCAAAATTGCGTAAAATGTCCGTTTTTGGCTTTGTTTTCAAGGTAATGACTGAAAAGTAGTTTGACCAATAGCGATCGTAGATTGTAGACAATCGACCAATCAGGTGCGAGAAGGTGGGATCTACAGAAGAACGGTTTAACAACGCAAATACACACATTGTATGAGGAATGTAGATAAGTAACGTAAATAGGAAAATAAAGCCAAAACCCGGACATTTTAGGCAATTTAGAAATCCCAGCCAGCATAAAAAGGACATATGGTCACCGTAAGTACTTCAGATAGACTTGTGTCATTTGTTTTATATTTATAATCCTTTTCAGCCCCCTTGTGGACTATTAAGTGCTACTACATTTAGACGAGAGCACAATCAAGCACAACACCTCATATTAATGGACAAATGACTTTTATTTGCTTTACCATCTTACATCACCTACGTTTCAGAACTGTTTATTCTTTTTTGTTTCACTTTTTATGTTTTTAATCACAACAGCAACATGTCTTCATAAACGCTTTCAAACGCATGCTATTGTACACTTATAAACATTTTACTTAGCTTTAATTAGTTTTAAGCAATTTTATTTACTATTATCTTGATAGATGCTCAAATCATGGCAGAATCATCATGTAAACCTCACATTTCAATACCAAACACCCAGTTGAAAATACCATAATGGATGAGGAAAACATTCCTTGCACAGAGAAGATAGTTATTCACAATTCCCAATATTGCACAATATTCCACCAAGGAATCAGATAAATACCTATAGTAAAAACAAACTATGAACAATAAATATAACGCTAAGGAACAATGTGCTTTGCAAGTAAACTGAATGTCTTTGGTGAGGACTTGAACAGTATAATCAGCTGTGACACGGGGGTCACAGATGGACCGGGACGATCCCAGTCATGGCCTTGGCAAAGACTCTAATAAGAGCACAGGTGAAGAGCAGCAGGTGCCATCTGAGTCCAGCTCATCAAGATCTCACCGCAGACAGAGCCAGCATTTCAGCATTATTTTGATATGTATCATGTGCTATTTCTCTTCTTCTATTTTCATCTCTGTGCTCAGTTAGCAGATGTAAGTGGAAATGTAATTTCACACACCTAGAATCATAAATAATACTAACACTACATATTGCAGTCTCATAAAGTTACTAGAAAAATTTAAATTTACAATTTTACCACATCACTTTTGTCCTTCAATTTCCATTATTAGCATCTGATTCGTTTTCCTCTGATAATCATAGGCAAGAAACTTTTTTTTTTTTTTTTTTTTGGTTTTATAACTATAATCGATGCCCCAAATCTTACATTTTATAATTAATGTGCTGTTCTCTGGTGTCCGCATGATGTATTATAATAGTTAATAGGATGCAGAACCTAATGATTTTATATTATACAATTACATTTGGTGTATAATTCACAGACCTTTTAAAATAAAACATAATTTATATTTTTTAAAGTTTTGTTTTTATTGCAGTATGAAACTTCCATGCAATTTGATTCCAATATAATATAATATCATATCATATAATAATAGCTAAATTTAGCTTTTATTGAAATTCAAATATTCTTTTATGGTCTATGTATAATTGCTTAGAATTGCTCAGTTTAAAAAAAAAAAAAAGAAGATTATGCCATTACAATTTATCTTTTTGTTAAAACACTGTGGTGAAAAAAAAATGTTTCACCACAAGGTTTTTCTTATAGACTTTTCTTATAGAATATTTATGTATTTATTTATATTAGCTTCGTAAAGCATCAGTTGTATTTGCCAACCTTGTAGGTGCAAAAAATAAAATAAAAATAAAAATAAAAACATTATTAATAATTTATTAATTAATGACAGAAAAAAAATATATTGTTCTTAGCGTTGGCCAATGATATTTAAGCAAGCAGTGGATTATTTTTTAGTAAAAACTACTATTTTCTGAGAATGACCTGGATTTCGTTAAAACCTGATTTAAATGAGATCACTAACTTTACTGCATTGAAATTGTTAAAAGTCCAGCAAATGAATTATTACTATGTAAGTGGAGTTATTCTCTTAATACGATATGTTAAATTGAGATATTCTTAATGCCTGGGACTTGGAAGCCTTCAATATCTTATCTCACACTCCCAATGTAAAAGCAATGTAACCATAAACTAACACTTAACATTCATATGAGCATGACATTCTTTTGTTTGCAGTGGGGTGTAGTCATAGTTGGCCCGAACAGTCGGAGAGATGGCGTACTAGTGCAGGCTAGAGTCGGCGAAGGCAAGGCTGCTATTGCTAGAAGTGCCACTCCGCTCCAGAAATGTTGGCAAGACTCCCAGAGATAACTTCTGTGCTGGTCTTTCTCTCTGTCTCTGTCTCCTCCCAGCAGCAGGGCTGTAGCTGTGATCTGGAGCGGCCCCTGCCTCTGCTTCTCTGAGTGCTGTCACAAACCGTCTCTCGCCACTGCTGGATACTTAGCGCATCTTGTAGTCGTGAGCGATAGCGGCCTCACATAGCTGACCTTTAAAATCCAGCTCAAAGGTAAAGTCCAGATCACGCTGGATAGATAAACAAGAATGTTAAATTGCACTTTAATAATAAGAAAAAAATATATAAGCAAGTTGCATTGAGCTATACAGTACCATTCAAAAGTTTGGGGGAATTATTTTATTTCATTTTTTTTTTTTTTTTTTTTTTTTAAAGAAGGTAATACTTTTATTCAGCGTGGATGGATTTAAAAGACTTTTATAACATTACAGCAAAATTCCATTTCAGAAAACAAAAAAAAACAACAACAACAGATTTCCACACAAATATTAAGCAGCACAAATGCGTTTTAAAAAAAAACAGATTATTGATTTCTGGAGGATCATGTAACACTGAAGACTGGAGTAATGATGCTGAAAATTCAGCTTTGCCATCCCAGGAATAAATTACATTTTAAAACATATTCAAATAGAAAATAGCTATTTTAAATTGTAATAATATTTCAGTTTAACTAAATCCAGCCTTGGTGAGCATAAGAATCTTGTTTCCAAAACATTAGAAAATGTTATTGACCCAAAACATTTGAATGGCAGTGTAGATATATTTTAAAAATATGGAAAGCATATTTTTGGCTATACTTATATTAACCAACTGATAAAATAAAATAATGGGTCTTGAAAGCATACTTTCATTTTTTAATGATTAATTATGTGGGTTCTTACTGCGTTCTTCTCGTTTGGCTTCATGCTGACGGTGCCGACTATCTCCTCTCCTCTTTTCACAGTCAAATATTCCTCCAGATAAAACACTGTCTGCTTCCAGTGTGTGTACGGGGCATCTGGTGCTACAGTAGACAAAAAATATATACAATAAAATATTAAATATATAACACATTGTTACGCTGCTCTCTGAAACACTTGATTCTGATTGGTCGATTGTTCGATTCTGAGGTCAAATATAATGGCCTCTACTGACCACTCCATGCTGTCTTTCTTCTTAGCCTATATATAATTTAAACTTCAATATCTAAATCTATATTTCATGTCCAAGTATATCGTTATTTCAGAAGCAGCCATGCAACAAAAAGGATGAACTACAGTGAGCTGATCAATACAGGGTCATGATCATCCTGTCTGTTTTTTGTTTTTTTTCCAAATAGACAAGACTATACAACATAACAAAGTACAACAGTGACTCTCATACTAATGCTGACAAATTCACTTCACAGATTCAGATTTTAAAGCTTTGCCAGACATAAACCTTTGCAAGTCTGTATTTCTTTCAAGACTGCTGCCAAATAAAGGAAAGGGGGGAAAGGGAAGTGGTGTGTGGCCAAGTATGGTGACCCATACTCGGAATCTGTCCTCTGCATTTAACCCATCCAAGTGCATGCACACAGTAGTGAACATACACCCGGAGCAGTGAGCAGCCAAGATGCAAACATTGTGTGTGCATTAGAAAGAAAATAAGGACCCGAAGTCTGTGTCTGAGTGTTAGTTTTCTTAGTTTTCTGAGTTAGTTTTCTTGCCAAACACTTGTGCTTCCACCCATGAGGAAACGCCTGTGCTGACAGAGCAATACACCGAACCTCAAAGGTCAATAGAAGTTAACAGAGCCCTCAGATCAGTGTCTGGGAATCACAAAACACAACACTGCAGCTATTTGTGTCCATATATATATATATACAGTGCTGCTTGAAAGTTTGTGAACCCCTTGCAGAATCTGTGAAAATGTGAGTAATATTAGCAAAGTAAGAGAGATTATACAAAATGCATGTTATTTTTTATTTAGAACTGTCCTGAGTAAGATATTTTACATAAAAGGTGTTTATTTACCTAGTCCATAAGACAAAAAAAAGGCTGAAATTATTAAAATAACCCTTATTCAAAGTTTGGGAACCCTTGGTTCCTATTTATTGCGTGTGGTTACCTGATGATCCACAACCGTTTTTTGTTTTGTGCTGGTTGTTCATACTCTTGTTGTTCTGAATAGTTAAATTGAGCACACTGTTCTTCAGAAAATCTCTCCTGCTTGCAGATTCTTCAGTTTTCCAGCATCTTGTAATATCCCAGGTGGATTGCAGAGCTTAGATCCATTTTCACTCAGTGGCACTGAGGGACTCAAACACAACTATTAAAAAAGGTTCAAACATTCACTGATGCTCCAGAAGGAAATACGATGCATTAAGAGCCAGGGGGTGAAAACTTTTTGAATTTGAAGATCAGCATAAATTTTACTTAATTTGTCTTCCGGGAAACATGCAAGTATCTTCTGTTGCTTCCGAAGGGCAGTACTAAATGGAAAAAAATTACATTCTACAAAATAAGAAACATTTGGACATCTTCATCCTGTTCTAAATTAATGCATCTTAATGCATCGTGTTTCCTTCTGGAGCATCAGTGAATGTTTGAATCTTTTTTAATAGTTGTGTTTGAGTCCCTCAATTATCCTCAGTGTGAAAAGATGGATCTCAAAATCATACAGTCACTGCTGGAAAGGTTCAAATATGCAAAAGATGCTGAAAAACTGAAGATTCAAGAGATTCCTGGAGGATGTTTCTGAAGAACAGAGCTCAGTTTAACTGTTCAAATAAACAAGGACCTATGAACCAGCACAAAACAAAAAACAGTCAGATCATCCAGGTAACCACACACAGTATTAAACCAAGAGTTCAAAACTTTTGGAATGGGGTTACTAATAATAATTTCAGCTATTTTTTTTTTTTTTTTTTTTGTCTTGTGGACTAAATGTAAACATCTTTTATGTAAAATATCTTACTCAGGACAGTACTAAATAAAAAATAACATTGCATTTTGTTAAAATTACTCATTTTCACAGATTCTGCAAGGGGTTCACAAACTTTCAAGCAGCACTGTATATATATATATATATATATATATATATAGTGAAATAGAGAAATAAAAAGTGATATAACCAACAAAGAGCGCTACTCGCCATTGTGTTGGTTTAACCCTCTGGGGTCTTCGATGTCTTTGGAAGTGCTGTGTCACAACTGAGCCACTAGAGGGCAGACATTGAGCACAAAGTACACATTCACATACACCACTGTGGCCCAAGATGCAGAACATAAAGAAATTTTAAAACTCGACACCTGTGGAGAAGCCAGTCTTTTTATGACACTTGGTGAATTCGATATTGAAGTAAGTGACCAGAGCGTGGACATAATCGTTTCTCTGGATCTGCAGACAGAAGGAGGAGGTGAAGGACAGTTCCTCTGGCTTCACCGTGTAGATGTCCACTTCCTGAGAAAAGATGAGAAAAGCTTAAAGTTGCTATTTCATGGCCTAAGGAACTTAATGACATTCTCAGCTGGGTTTCTTTTAAAAGGAATAGTTTAGCCAATAATGAAAAAAATCCTGAAAATGTACTAACCCTCAGGTCATCCAAGATGTAAATGAGTTTTTAAGAAAAGAAAAAAAAATCCATCATTAAGGCATTTTATCATTAAACCATTGTTTCTAGCCAAAATATATGAATTTTCCTCCAGTGGAAAAGTCCATCCCCTGTTGTACTCTCACATCAGAATCCATAGGTATATTTGTTTAGAACTGTTTTGTTTTCGCTTGTAAATGGTGCTTGATCTGGTCATATTTCTCTCCTGATTCAGACAAGATGACTTTATCTTGAGAAAGCAATATTATGAATAGAGGACTCATATTTTAGCTGGAAACAATGGTTTGAAGTTACAAAAAATTGTGGATTATTGTTTTTATCAACTGTTTGGACTCTCATTCTGACGGCACCCATTCACTGCAGAGCATCCATTGGTGAACAAGTGATGTAATGTTAAATTCTTCCAAATCTGTCTTAATGGTGAATCAAACTCACCTACATCTTGGATGGTCTGAGGGTAGGTACGTTTTTAGCAAAAAAAAAAAAAAAATCTATATATCATCTATGTCTCAGAATTTTGGTCTTGGAGAAATTTAATGAGAAATGTTTGAGTTCATTTTGAGATCTCTGACTCATCATTGCTGACTTTAGTATCTTCCGAGCACACTGTGTGACAATGGAGGAGATGTAGATGTAGAAATCTGAGAAGCAGGAGACTTCTCCATTTGGTCTCCATTTAATCTCAGTGTTGTCTAGGAAAAACATGACATAACAAAGATATCTCTTTAGTAATTTCTCTTTACTGTGGGAGAGAGTAAAAAGTGTGATCTCTTTCGCTCTCTATCTATCTCTTCTTCTAAAATGTCATACTGGATGGCTAGCATTTCAATAATCATGTTAGGATGTTATTACTGCTCTTGGATCAGACAGCTGTTTCAGACTCCATTTCCCGACAGTAAACTGAGCCCTGCCTCCACCACTGATATATTTACCTGAAAACCAACAGGAAACTGTTATTTAAGTGTAAACCTTTCTCTCTTTCTCTGTGGTTTTATATTCCTCTCACACTCACTTCCATTAGACATCAAGTCTCCCATTTGTAAACGTGTCCGATCTACTTTAGATTAAGTTATAAATCTCAAAGTTTGAAATGGAGCATTAATCACCATATCAAACAAACCAACAATGCGTGCGTCACATTCACCATTCACCACTTAATTTAAGTGCCTTCATCCATTATATCCCAGCTCTGCTTCATTTGGCAGATCTGATCTTTAAAATGAGTTACTTTATTGAAACTTTCAAGAAAGACTGGAGTAGAATAGGCGATAGAAATATCACGATATAATTTCCTCTAAGGTCAGTTCAGGACATGCTTCAATCAGTAGAAAAAGGAATGGCTCCAAATGATATTTGGCTAATGGAACTTAAAAATGCATGAATGCCATTGCATTATATTTAAAATATCTTTTATTTTAACAAAAGATAGCAAAAGTAAGATATAGTAAATATATATTATTAACTGAATATAATTATTATAGCAATGTCAAAATTCACTTGTGGCCTTTAAAATGTTTTTAACATTTGTACTGTTTTCACATTATAACATGAAAATAATATTCAGATTTTTAATACTGGTGCATACTTAGTTAAAGTTAACTAGAAAAATGGCTAGTTAGTTTCGAGGCAAGGCTATCATTATTTGATTATAGATTATGGTTTGATATGTTATTTAATGCAATACAATTTATATATTAGTGCTTATCTATATTTATACAAACATACAAAATTCTCAACTTCCTTTATTTAGACCTCAACATATCAAATTTACATCAAAGTTTTAAACTGGATAAGTTGTGACAGAGCTGTTAAATTTATATCTGTAAAAAGCTGAAAAGCCTTTTGTTTCAAATATATTTTTTTCATATTATCTTTCAGCAGTTAAAATGAGAGGATTGCAGATGCATTTCACAGTCCATCTGTGGAGCCATAAACTTTCCAGGCTTGATGAATCCGATTCAACCAATAATCATCTCATCAGCACCTTCTCCAGTGGTTTATAATGAAATGAAATTGCATTTCAACGGATCATTATGTAACTGTCACACTGAGTGATACAGCTAATGATCAGTTACATACTAATGCTGCTGTATTCTCTGTGGATCTCACTTGAGCTTCTCATCTAGCACACATGCAGTGAGAAACACACACATACAGTACATGATTTCTGTGAAGGGTTTTAATAGCTGACCTTGATCAGGCAGGTGTTGGATACCACTTGTTTTGAGTCCACGATGTCCACTAGTGGTTCTTTCATAGCTACGTTCCTGATGCAGGTCATGTCAAAACCATAAACGTTCTCCCACCCTGCTCAAACATAGAATCATTTGGTTTTTGATAAACAGCATAACTAAGGCCCAAAAAATACTCAAGTATGTAAAAATAGGCACTTGATTACATGTCTCAAAATGTATTGGAATCCACATGTATAGTGAATGAATGTGATACAGATCTGAATAGAAGGATTTTTTGTTTGTTTGTTTGTCTGTTTTTTCCTCTCCCATTCCTCCATCTGAACTTCACACTCCATCCCAGTAAGTGGCGGAAATACACCTTAAGTTGGTTTTCCAACCACCATAAAATGCAAAAGAAGCAGCAGAAGAATATAGGTTTATGCTGCTTAAAAGGTGTTTTGATATTCTAACTGAAGGATACACACAACAATTTATTTATTTGCAGTATTATAGACCTGTTTTATTGCATCAGCTTAGAAACTTGTAAACATGATTGTATTTGGATAGATAAAACCCTCCTTTAAGAATACGAGACGTTTGTGTGTGCGTGTTTTGGGACTCACAGTGAATCTTGAAGTCCTTGTACTGCCTGTCTTCAATGGCCACCACATACAGAGCAGCCCTGTCTGGAAACATTAGACCTCCAGGTTTCTAAAGATGAAAAGCACAGTGTTTGTTCATTCTGTAGAGACACTGGCTGTATATACAGTCCAGTACAAACACTCACATGTACTTTCTGTACTACACATACATAAACACTGACCAGCCATTTATCTCTGGCGTAGATGACTGTGTTGAGCATGGACTCATAAAAAAGGCAATAACCCATCCACTCTGAGATGATAATGTCCACCTGATCTACCGGCAGCTCTGTCTCTTCCACTTTCCCTTTAAAGATGGTTATAACTGAAACACAGACAGATAAGGCCACAGAGACACTTGACAGATCCTTTCTACTCTTTAAACTTTTAAGGCCAGTTAAAAGATGTGGGTCAAACCATGCGTGTATGTCAGAGAGACTCCAGCTAAGATTGCAGCATCAGCTTTTGTTGAACTCTCAAGAAAAGATACTGCAGTGGTCTAATGCCTAATCAAAAATGGAGCATCATGCTATAGCAATGTCTTGTTCTAGCTAATGGAAAGCCTTAAACTATTAGAAATGTGCTGTTTTCTTGTTAACTAAAGGCTAACTGAAAACATACAGAAAGTGACATGTTTAATTTGACCTTTAACTATGACATTTTTATGACTACAAATAATCACACTGTAAAGCAATTGAGTACTAATAAAGAGATGTTTTAGCCATAAAATCTCTTTTTTGATATATATATATATAGAGAGAGAGAGAGAGAGAGAGAGAGAGAGAGAGAGAGAGAGAGTATTGTGTCTTGTTTTCCAGTAAAAACCAGCACTTTAATTACTAAGTAAATCTATTTTGTTTTGGGGTCAGGAAGAGTTTTTATTTATTTATTGAAAGTAATTAATTATTTTTTTTCAGCAAGGATGCATTAAATGGGTCACAATTGACACTAAAGACTTTTACATTGTTACAAAAAATATATATATATTTCAAATAAATGCTGTTCTTTTAAACATTCTGTTCATCAAAGAATAAGGTATCACAATTTCCACAAAATAATAAGCAGCACAACAACATTGAAAATTGTAACAAATTATACTTGATCATTGAATCAGCATATTAGAATGATTTCTGAAGGATCATGTGACACTGAAGACTGGAGTATTGATGCTGAAAACTCAGCTTTGCCTTCACAGGAATAAATTACATTTTTAAATGTATTAAAATAGACAACAGTAATATTTCATAATAGTGTTGTTTCTATTGTATTTTTGCCATGGTAAGCATAAAAGAGACTTCTTTCAAAAACATTTAAAAAAAAAAATAACGACCCCAAAATTTTGAATATTACTGGGTTATTTTTAATTTGAAAAACGAGACAAAAATGTAATATTTGGGAGGACAGTGTCCTTGATAATCATTTTATCATTTATATTTATTCTAAATAATACTAAACATTTACAAATTCTCTCTTAATATTCAGATACTGCAGAGGTTTTAAATTATGTATATTTAGGAGGCTGAATAGAAGAACGCTCGACCACTCTTTATCCTGTCTATGTCTCATCCTATTTGTCATTCTGTTTCTCTCACACACCCACACAAGCAAGCTAACTACACAGCAACACACACTTATACAATATCTACACACATCACATCTGCTTACCACTGTCCAGGTGATTGGCCTTGATGATTTTCTCAGAATATTCTGATATACTTGAGCATTCGATCTGAGGAAGGGGAAAAAAACACAGAACAATATGAAGATCTAAACTTTCTAGTTTGTGGATTCTGTTATAGCTGGTAGACCTCTTATTACCTTCTCTAGCCTTATATCCCTTTTCAGACAAGACTGAAACTGATTAGTCCGATTAGTGTGATTTGAATCCTTGATGAGTAAAATCATTTTAAAAATTGTACAGACCCCAAACTTTTGAACGCTAGCGTATCTTGTTTTTGATGGCTTACACAGACGGTGTCCTTCCCCTTACAGTCTCTCAACATTGAGAGCTTATGATTCTTGCAACTTGCAGTCCTACCCATTAGACATGTTCCTCTGATCAGCCTCTAGCCACCCAAAGAGCCCTATTTAGCATTCACAAACAGTCCAGATTCCTGTCCCGTTGTCAGACAGAAATATACGTAAACGAGCACACAGAGGAACGGGGCTGTCAGTGGCCCGAGGCTAAAGGGAAGAGGAGAGATTAAGTTAGAAGCCGTCAGCTGTATAAGTGAGAGGCTGATTCCAGACGGCACAGAACCCTCTGCCTCATGACATCCCTTGTGATTTTCCAGCCATCGTTAGTGTCCATAGCCATCGCCGTCAACTCCAGTGGAGCACACGGAGTCAGTCAGCATCGCTTCAACTGACAAACAATCAGAACCTACATGGCAGGCCCACCTGTTTCTGGAAAAGTTTCACGTACTGCAGTGGGTCAGCATTGAGTTTAAAAGTAATCAGAGAAGCCCATAACACAGTCAGCACATTTCTCAGAAGAAAAGTGCTTGATGTACACGATCAAGGCGAGAGGAAAGTGCCTGGGCCTGGGCTGCGATAAACAGAGATCAAGGGCAAAATTTTGCAAACAAGACAACTTTAAAAATGATGATTTTATCTCTTTCTTTCATTTACAGTTTAAGATATTTGGTGAAAATATCCATTTTAGTATAGCTCAACAGCTACTAGCATGCTTTGTTCATTCAGAAATATTTTGCTAAGCATTAATGGACTTTTCCTGGTTAAATATATGTCATCCACAAGAAAATAATTTGTTAACATACTCAAATTGATTTTTGATGTTCATTTCATTTAAACAATTTAGTTTGATTTAACATCATTTTAATTTCTCACCATTGTATCAAGTTTCTGGTTCAAACATGATACTTCATGGTAATTTGACTTAAAAACAGGTACTATTGGGCTTACCTTTGTGTTTTCATTTTTCACGTTTCAAGTAGCTCAATCAAAAAGGTAACTTACTGTGCTAAGTTCCTCAGTATTCTCATGTCATGACAAATTAAACAAAGGAAGTTTTGCATGGTATGTGTAAAAACATCATAAAAGGACCAATGAAAAAATTATGCTAGTACCACATAACCAGGAGTTTATTCACCTAAAACAGCAATTAAAAACTGCTAAAAAGATCATTTAGACAACTTTGCATTTCAAATATGCATTTTTGTACAGACAAGTAATGCAGTCACAAAATTAGTTTTATACGCTTCTGGTGTAAATGCAATGCATTGCTTTAAACCTTTTTTTTGCAAACTAAGGAATGAGTCAAAATTAATTTATGATAACTGACAATGTTATAGGTACAAGGTCATAAATGTTTCACAGTTATATTTATGAATTTGGCAGACGCTGTTACCTGAAGCAGGTTATATTGCATTTTATGAAATACATTTTATAAGTTTATGTATTCCCTGGGAATTGAACCTATAATTTAGCTTTGCTAACGACATGCTTTTTTTTTTTTTCTACAGAAGTTATTAAAAAAAAAATTATATTAATTATAAAAAATTATGATTAAATATGTAACCAGCTGCCAACCAGTTCAAAACAATAAACTACTCAGTTTAAAATCATGTTTATAAAAATAAACATACATAAATGATATAAATTGTTAATTAATGTGGTAAATATAGGGTTTGCTAAGGTAGGGTTAAAAAATATGTCTGTAAACAACTAATAATGTCCTGGAAGAAAATTACTAGTACCTTTTATGATTTTCTACAGATTTTGTTCTTATGGTTAGAGATTTATTCTAAAGAGGTATGGACATGTATGGTTTTTGCCTGGCAAACAGTAAATAAAAGAAAGACCAGAACCATTTTTCAATGTGGACTTCCAGACTCCAATTTCCAGCTCATTAGCCACTATAGGTAAATAATAATAAGAATAACTGCACAGTAATCTGTAAAACTATTTCCGCTAAAACCCAATGTGTTTATGATTACGATAAAAAATGATTAAATAGATAATTAATATAGTAACAAATACCCGTTTGTAACATCAATAAGCATTATGGACTGTTTTTGTACATCTAAAATAACTAAACAACCGAAACCCTGACACAATTCAAGTTCAAACATGGTAGTGTCCATTCATGCGTTAAAAATAAGGTGGATATAAGGTCCAGAATATTGTGGCAAAGCATTTTGAGCTGGCAATCATCACTCGTATTTTCCTCAGAAAATGTAATAATCTAGTTTATATTCTGTATTGCAATTTTGAGCAAGTGGTATTTCTGAGTTTGTGATGAGCACTGTAACATAGACACCGAGGACAGTTTGCGCTCTCTGGCATTTAAATATGATGAAGCCATTCAGAGAATTGTTCATTATCACAGTGCAACTGGATAAGAGCAGCGAGGTGCAAATCATATCAGCTCAATTACAGCAGAGACCGCAGCTCAGCTTCCCGAGGTAGTTCACTCTCCTCTGAAAACCGAGAAAAGCTCTCAGAACATTCTGTCCCAAGAGGTTTCCAGGACACATAAAATTGAGAGTTTCTCTCTCTGCTCGTACTCTAACTTGGCTTAACAAGCTTTGGCTTTAGTTCTCAAAGCGAAAGTGCAAAACAAGCACCACATGGTTAATGTGGCCTTTCTGACCTTTACTGCTTTTTTCCACTGTCTCTTTATCAGATTTATCCAAAGAGCCAATTACCACAGCCTCACAATGTAGTGTGTTAGTGCCTGATATATCAGCACGGCCAATAAAGGCTGCCCGCTAAGAACCTTCACTAACCACTGGGGAGGAATGCATTGAAGGGGAGAGCTTTGAATGGACGGGAAGTGAGAAAGAGAAATGGAATGAAATCAAAGGTACTGCAAGACAAAAAAATGGAAGGGGCCCCTGAAAAAATGTTATGGTGTAGTGCTGGTATAACATGGTAGTCCGGTTGTGTCTTGAATATGTGTGTGTGTGTGTGTGTGTGTGTGTGTGTGTGTGTGTGTGTGTGTGTGTGACCAGTCAATAATGATAAGCTGATCATTATTTTCATACTCAAAATTGTTTGACGGATAAATTGTCTTAAAATACTACAGTATTGTCTTAAATACTACAGAATTAAAATAATAAAGTATTTTGTCTGAATAAATTAAAAATAAAACAAACTATGTAAAAATGTAAAACAAAATGCAAAATAAACTTTAAGTGATGTATAAATCACTTCATATATAAAACTGACTAACTTGACTTGATTAACTTTAATTGCATTACATTATGATGGCAAAGGTAATATAAATGTAAAAATGATTAAATGAGCATGCAAAATTAATTATCTAACGTTGGCTGAATACTGAATGATTAATGAGTTATAACATACAAGTGTTTGCGATAATATACAAAAAACATGTATACTGTATAAAGAGACTAGAATATGTTGTTACGGCTTTTAAACAGACCATTTTCCTGTTTTGAACTGCTTTGAACTTATATTTATGATCCTTATTATGAAATAAGTAGGTGGTAATATGACATCATATTTCCCTACAAAAGAGGATTATTCGTTTACACCTTCAAAAGCTCTTGGTGCGACTGCCACACATGATGCTATTTTGAGCTGTGCGGATATTCCAGGGGTAGGAGGCTACAGGCTCTATGCGGTTTAGGCACAGGCAGGGCCGCCTTCACTTCCTGCCACGCAAGCTTGGCTCCGGCCTTGGCAGCAAACATGGAGAGGATGCCAGTACCACTCCCCACGTCCAGCACGATCTTGTCCTTGAAGATGTGTTTGTTATGGTACATGGAGTTCCTGTATGTCAACGTCCTCACTTCGTCCTTTAGCATTTCCTGTACATTCATGCACAGATATACACACATGGTCACATTTTAAGGTCCAGTTCTCACTATTAACTAACTATTAACTTTGCCTCAATAAACTTCTAATTTGCTGTTCATTAATAGTTAATAAGTAGGAAGGGATAGTTCCCCAAAAATGAAAATGCATCGTGGTACTCTCCTGAACGTGCAGCGAAGACTGACACGGAAGAAAAGAAATTGTTAAATAAAGTCACTATTTTTGTTTTCTTTGCACACAAAAGTATTCTCGTAGCTTCATAGAATTATGGTTGAACCACTGATGTCACGTGGACTATTTTAACAATGTCTGTACTACTTTTCTGGGTCTTGAACGTAGTAGTTACATTGCTGTCTATGCAGGGTCAGAAAGATCTCTGATTTCATCAAAAATATCTTAATTTGTGTTCCGAAGATGAACAAAGGTCTTACAGGTTTGGAACGACATGAGGGTGAGAAATTAATAACAGAATTTTTATTTTTTGGGGTGAACTATCCCTTTAAATTTAGGTATGCAGTAGGATTAATGGATCTAAAATACGGCCATGCAGAATAAGGCATTAATATGTGCTTTATAAGTATTAATAAACAGCCAATATACTAGTAATATGCACGGAAATAGTGAGAATTGGTCCTTAAAATGAGGTGTTACCATACTCACAGTTTGTTCTGTTTTGTAACATAATGCTTGTGTTTCAAGTCTTGGCAAGCTGCCTATCTAGTCAATGTTGGAAAATGTTTCTCTAACAGAAAGCTACCATGGCATAGTATTGTTTAGACATGGTGCAATAGTTTATTGTGCCAACTGGAGTAGGTTTTTACAAGAAAATACTATTTCAGTTTTCCTACTTCAAAATCTTCTGTTTAATTCAATGTTATACCTCCTGTTTATTTGTAAATATTTGTGGAATTTACTAGCAATTTCTGAGTGGAAATTGTTTAGTAAGTCCTACACTCTGGACCCAATTCTTTTCAGTGTGTATTAATATGGTAATAACTCATTAGCATGGTGTATATATAAAAATACCATGGCATTACTAATACATCACTGCAGCATGGGTTAGCTAGATCTTTTTTTGTAAAGGGCATATAAAATGTTGTCTAGGTAGGCAGCTCACTCTGTATTGAAACACACCACCCAATGAATTATTCAGTCTTCACCTTTAAGCAAAAATGGACCATGGTGATGTTTTTTGGGCATGGACATATCTTGGTATATCTTACCGTATCATTCAGTTTTAAAACACAGTCAACAAATTATTCAGTAGATTTAAACAAGTTTAACCATATAAAGCCTTCTGTATCATATGTGATACACACACATTTTTTAGGCCTCTAAATTATTAACATTTACTATAAATATCATCTTACTGAGACATATTATTAGGAGATATAGAGTGACAAGTGATATTTATATGCATTTTATGTACATAGTCTGCTATTCTTGTTTTAAAGATCTCATTGATTTACATATACAAGGTTAATATAGCAATGTGATTATAAAATCTAATCAATAAAAATTCAATACCTTGTAATGTGCCAATTTCGGGCATTATAAGTGCGTTTCAAAACACCTGTACTAAAAAGCATTATGGTATTGTCTTGTTTTTTTGGACATGATTCTTATTCATATATTTATTTATTTTGTAGAACCATAAAACATATATTAATCAGGTAATCATTCACAACCATGGCTATTATTAGCATTACTGTACAAAAGCCAAAATAAGACTACTACATGGATCTCTGACAACCTGTGAGAACGTAAAAAACTTGCTGCCACCATTACAGCATGTCTGCTCAGATCTATGCAGCTTTTTGGGTGTACGCCTCTGTCACACTGAGATGAGGGAAGGGAAAAAGATCTGACCTATATACTAAAAATGAGTCTGAACAAAATTAATCTTGCAGGTCTCGCCTGAACCTCCTGTTCTCCCTGCTCTCTCATCCTATAATTCAATGACACCCCCACCCCGTCTTGCTCCTGCTCCATTTCTCTGCATACTCTACATTATACATAACTCCCGGCATAAATCAACATGACTGATGGCGATTACCACGAGTACTTATATCCTACATCACACGTCTCAGCATGTCTTTTAAATGCAAGCATCCGCTGCTCTGATGTGCTCATACCTCATGAATGCCAAAGTGGGCGTACGAGTCAAAATAGTAATCCCTGGAGGTCATCTCGTCGGGGTTGAGGAACTTGGCCATCTTTCCTCTGCCGGGGCAGCTGGGTAAGCTGGCAGAGTGAGGGGTGTGAGGCGCGTGGGACGGGTGTGTGGGACGCTGGGCATGATGGACCGATGACACTGGTTTGGGCAGAGGAGATGGCTGGACCGACTGCGATGGGGCGGCACTCAGGGGCTGTTGCTAAAAAGGGGAAAAGAGAGGTTCAGCAGGTGAATCTGACAAAGAAATGCTAATTTATTTACCCCAAAATAAACAAAGAAGAAATTATCGCTGTGGTAATTTGATAAAATAATTACAGCAATACAGTATCACTAAAAAATATTTTGACACTTAAACCATCCATAAAAATGTTTTAATAGCGAACTAAGAAATATGACATATGAAACATATGAAATATGACAATGCAATACATACATACATACATACATACATAATAGAAATAAAAAAAGTTAATTTATTATGGAAGCCTTTTTCTACCATGGAATAAAAAACATAAAAGTAATTGTGTGATAAAAAGTCAGTCAGAATTACAAGATATAAACAATAACATTTTTATAAAATACAATTTTTATAAATAATTTAAAATTTAAAATTTTTATATTTTTTATTTCATGGCCGACACAAAAAAACAACTGTGTGATGTAAACTCAGAATTGTGAGGAAAAAGTTAGAATTCTGACTATAGGATTCAGAGTTTTTTCCTCAGAATTTTGAGTTTATATGAAACTAAGAAAAGGTCTAACATTTTTTTTTCATATGCCGTTAGGTTTGACATGTTTCTAATGCAATAACATTCAGATTTTTAAGTGTCCAAATGTATCTTAAAGTGACTGTATTATTTAAATGTAATGTATTTACAGATTATTTATTATATTACAGAACATATTTTTGTTGTATTGTTATTTTTTAATAGATTTTATTTTATTTTATGACATGACCTGGACTGTTGTTAATGATATCATTCAAACTGTGACAGATTAATGTGGTACATCATCCTTCAAAAAGCAAAATGAACAGTGACACTATATTCAGTGCTGTTTAAAAACTGTCCTATATCATGTCAGGAGAGCCTTCCCAGAATGTCTAGCAATTCCAAGACCTGGCACGCAGAAGCAGTTTGTGCCCTACGAGCAAAGGGAGCACAGGACAGTTAGACTGGCGTGGAAACGACTTAAGACAAGCATTACATATGGTGAGCCTCTCGGACTCTGATTAGCACATCTACGTCCTGCAGAGAAGCTTGGCCATTCCTCTACCTCACAGAGAAAATACTAATGAACCATTATCCCACACTGCAGACAGCAAATGAGTATGAAATTGGCATTAGCCACTAAAAGCTTTGACAAATACATTTTCTTTAAAAAATATATATATATATTTGTTATGCATTATATAGTTTATATGTATTCTTATATACTAAAAGTAATATATTATAAAATGCATATTTTTTATATTAAGGGTCCTGGAGTTAGTTAGACCATGGCTATAAAGCTTGAAAACCTCTAATCTAGAACATTTTTGTCCTATAAAAGCACAAAACTCTTCATGTTTGGGCCTAATATCCTACATATCTCATATGCTGTTTTGCAGTTTGGGGATAGTGAAGATATGTGTGGCTGTTTTTGTATTTGCATAAGTGTACCTATATTTGCCTGTGGGTGGGTGTGTGTGTGCAGACTCTCAGCTCAGGGGATTTAAAATAATGAGTGTCAGCAGAGGGGAAGAGCAGCTGTATCAAGAGGCATAAAAGTGTTCGGATTGCATCTATTAGAATGATGGGAGGGGGAACATATGTCCTTGCCCCTCCAGTCAGCTAACAAATCCCATTCACATTCTATTTTTAACCTCAACAAATGGCACATTTCAACAACAACTCCACCTTTCAACCATGCTCTTGAGAACTCTAATAGTTTTTTCGTGACATAACTGGATTGATGTGCATGAGAGGAAAAATAGGTGCTCTTGGGAACCTTTCACAAATAGAACTGCCAGTGTTTTTTTCTAGTGTACATTTATGACAGGGAACAACTTAAGAGTTTAAGAGTTGTTTTGCATTGCATATCTAAATCATTAATGTGTTCAGAACAGCTCTTATGAATTTTGCGGGTTTATGGGCAACCCTCTCTGCTTTGGCTGGACATTGTCTAATAAAGCTGCAACTGCCAGTGTGCATTTCAGAACTAAGTGGAGTTTTCTCAAGCAAGAACCACTACTGTAAGTGACGTGTTATACTTTTGAAACCCAAACAATTGCATTCAGGTTTATATCCACAGGAGAACATTTAGATGCAGTTCTTTTCTCAACTGGGTCATTCAATGGCAACTCAACCAGAGGTCCCCATCTAAAAATGTTGATTTTTATCACTTGAGTAGCATTGCTCAAAACACTAATTACCAATCAATCACTAATTATTCATTTCCCACTAATTAGTCATGAACCCTACTGACTATCAACGTATGGACAAAAATATTTTAAACATTTATCAAAATATCTTCTTTTGTGTTTTTCAGAATTAAAAAAAAAACTGTCTAGAGTGACATGAGAGTGAGAAAATGATCACAGAATTATCATTTTTGGAAGAACTTTTCATTTAAAGCCTACACTCATTGGCATTATGGTTCCATTAAGAAACTTTAACATTTTTATACTTTCCATTGCACAAAAGACTCCTTATAGTGGGGGGAAAAAAGGTTCCTAAATAATTAAAATGTTCTTCACACTAAAAAAAAACCAAATGGCTCTTTTATTCACTGAAATGTTCTTTGGGGAACCAAAAGTGGTTATTCTGTCATTACTCATTACTGTGAAAACCCCTTTTGGAACCTTTATTTTTAAGATTCTTGGAAATCTCTATGGAAGCCTGTTTGAAAGACTAACGGCCCTAGTGCAGAGCAGTCTTCAGTGTACTTGCTATTTTGGGAGAGGTTTCAGAGGTCAGGCAGGATCCATCACAGGGTTTTAAAGATCCCTTGACATTATACGCTGACCTACTGCTGCACTGAACTTCGAGGAACTTTAACAAAAGCTTCCTTATATACAGCCCTTTTCTTCATACTTTAATGAACATGGATTAGATTTCATGCTTTCGTGACTACATTCCAGCTGGCTAATCCCTCACTGAGTATTGCATAAAGTTCAAGGCCACTAATGAAAGTGGAATTCATCAAAGTGTTTTGCTCAGTGGCAGCACCAAATTGCAACCTCAGTACCTTTCCGTCCCATGCATTGTTGTTCCACTCCTTGGTAGTCCTGAGATTTAAGCCACCAGCCAACTATGTGGATGATGACTCAGATATTTAGCTTTCTGCCCAGCTGTAAACGCCCTCACTGCCCTCCACTAAAACTCTGGCCTCACACTGATATGGGCACTCAGGTGCAGCAGAAGTGCATCAATAAGCAGTCAACACTGGGATATGTTCAAGCAAGATTCAGCTATATAATGAAGGTCATTTTTAACCAAAAAATTATGTCAGGTTAGTAGGCTATTCGTTTAGATGTTTCATGATTTATAGCCTACTGTTTAAGACTGCAATACATTTAATATGAAAGATGTTTTAAAAAATAATAATAATAAAAAAGATATTCTTCTTAAATCAGTATAAATAAGTTCTTTCTAAAATAGCTGCTCTCCCCGACGCAGGTGCAGCACCAAGGACAGCGACCAGACTCCGCAAACCCTGAACCAACGATCACATAGCCTAACATTAGCAGCTTTGCTCAAGACACTAATTACCAATCAATCACTAATTAGCCTTACGCTTTACAAAAAGTGTCTCATAGACAGTACACTTTTTTACAGGAGCAGTACCTCTGGAGTAGAGTTGAGGTTGTTTGTATTACTCAATGCATTAACCTTTGCAGAAATTGAACCTACAAATTTTTGGTTACCAGCCCAGATCTTTAACCATTTGTCCACCCCAAAGCAGCTTTCTAGGAAGCAACCGTTCCAGGAAGATCATAGCCTACTTGTCAGCAGCTGACTTGAATGCTCGCTTCTATTAATATCGCACGCGAGTGAGTTTACAAAATTATCATGTATATGTAAATATTTTACATGTTTCAACAGCGTTTTCAAATATTATTTCAATAAGCATAAAAGTTAGCGTACGCTTATTTTCACAGTAAACGCTTAAGAACAGAAGTCGCGTGCACCTGCAAAGGTAACCATAGCAACAGAACGATGCTGGAACGCTTTCCTTTAGGACCAGTATTGACAAAATACAAATACTGTCGATATTTAGCACTTATATTATTATAGGTTTACATAAATTCATAAAAATTAGATGTAATGTGAAGTGTTCTAGGGATGGTAAAAGACAATTTGGTTTGCGCGAGAGAAACCTCAAACAAATTGAGCCGCAAAAAAAAAAATAGAAGGTCGTTTAAACACGTTGACCAACTTCCGAGTTCAGTAAATAACTCGTACGCTGTCATAAACTCGTCGAAACTCAAAACCTCGAACACAGAGTTGCTTTTAAACGCAAAATATGATCTATTGAGGCTTCGTAACTCAAAAAGACAACAACATACTTAAGTCTCGTTATATTTGATCTGTTAATCCACGTCGCTTACCTCAGTGCTCTCCGTATCCGCCATTTTTCTCCTGAGGAGCAAACAGCGGGAGGAGTGTTTAATTCCCATAAGAGC
>JAFVLL020032366.1:0-24180 GCA_021397915.2 Tor tambroides | reverse complement strand
TATATATAAATAAATATAAAATAAATATATATAAATATAAATAAATAAATAAATATTATTATTATTATTATATTTTTCTTCATTTTATTTCCTTTTTATTACTATTATTTATTATTATTATTATTAATAATAATAATAACAACAATAACTATTTTACAGTACAACTCTAAAATTACAAAACTATTATTTCTTCATTTTCAAATGTTAAACCGTTAAGCTTTTATTTTGCTGGAGAAAATGCAGGAAGCTGAACAAAATATCATCTTTTGTTGGCAACAGGTTTCTAAATGCTGTAACACTGTAATCTGTTATTATTCCTACTCATCTCAATTCATCTCTTAGTATGTGTCCTGAAATCTACAGTCTTTCTTTATACGAGCCACTGAGATTTTTCCCCTGAGCTGTAAATGTCATATGACTTATCACACTATACTTACAGGAAATGACATCATGACAACGACGTCTGGCTGTTGGCACCACAAGAACATATACCCAAACCTTTCACTAACGGTTACAAGCTATGACGTCAAAGGCTGCAGGCAGGGAAATATATAAAGTCCACAGGGCTGTTTACCTAAGATGTGGTTAAGCTGGTCCAGATAGTGTTTGCCAGGGAAGATAGGTCTATTCGAAAGCATCTCAGCCAGAATACAACCGACCGACCATATATCAATGGACTTAGTGTAACCCTGAGAGAAAGAGAGACACAGACATAAAGAGATTGTTCACTGATATAGCTATCAACATTTGCACAAAAATATTTTAATCATGCATTTTTTTGGCATTGGAATTTTCTGGGTGGTAAGTATCATAGGAATATCATGGCAATCTTGGAAGTACCATGGTAAATAATGGCAAATGATGACAATTTACATTTTTATCTGAACTATTTCTGTAAGAAAAAAAAAACATCCTTTTAAATTCAGGGTTATTTATTATCATTAATTAAAGTTAAAAATAAAAGTTGAAATAAAATACATTATAAATATTAGATGAAAAACTTGAACTAAATGAAAATGAGAAAATAACTCAATTAAGTCTAAGTTCAAGCAACTGGAAGTAAATTAAAACTGAACTAAAAAAATAAATAAATTAAACCTAAACAGTAAAATAAAAAAAAAATAAAGATGACCAAAAAAAAAAAAAAAAAATGCAGCGGCCAATACCAAAATGCTGACTGAAGGTCGCATAGAGCAACCAAACACACACTTGAGACGATAATGAAATAACTCAACTCCAGGATTAGACTTCATCTATGTTAGAATGATCAGGACAACAAACTTTGAAAGCTCAAGACTGAATCCTCACCTTTGAATTGAGCATAATCTCTGGTGCGCGGTACCAACGTGTGGCTACATACTCCGTCAGGAAGCCGGTGTGGTCATGGTCTGGATCGGCCACGCGGGCGAGCCCAAAATCACAGATCTGCAGGAGAAGAAAACAGAAGTTACAGAGTTTTGTGAGTATCCAGCAATTTCCAAGATGAGTCTGCCATTACTTTGCTGTAATAAAACATGATATGGTGAGGTGGCAATGGAGCTAAAAGGTGATGGTTATAAAAAAATACAAGGAGCATGTTAAATAAAAATTATTTGAAGAAAAAAAAAATTGTAAATTTATAAACTAAATTTATTATTTCTCATTTTGATTTAGTTTGAGGTACTAAAATAAATAAAATTTATAAAATTAAAAAGGTAATAAAATTAACTATATAGACATTTAAAAACAACAAAACCTAATAAAAATGACAAAAACGCAGAAAATGTACAAATTTAAATCTAATTCAAAAACAACTATAATAGTATCTCGATGATACAAAAATAACACTGATTTAAAATGGATTTAAAATGACTGCACTCTTATTCTCTGCGCTCCGTTTGGCTGATTAGCTGGACAAGCTGTTTTGTAAAATGGCATGCGTTTATATTTGTAACACTTACAGAAAATACATTAGTAAAATGGAAGTTATGTGCTTTTTTTTGTAAAACCAACAGCTGTAGCATTCTGAAAACATTTTTTTTCCCAAATTCCATTTGGTGACACAGCAGTGACACACTTCACCTTTAAATGTGTTTAAAATGACATGACGGCAAAACTTCACCTTCAGGTCACAAGTAGTGTTGAGCAACAGGTTAGATGGCTTCAGGTCTCTGTGGAGAACGTTTGCCGAGTGGATGTACTTCAGGCCGCGCAAGATCTGGTACAGGAAGTAACAGATGTGGTCATTGCTCAAGTGCTGCGTCTTCAACAGCTTGTACAAGTCCGTCTCCATCAGATCCTGTACAATGTAGCTACAGTTTGTCAACGTCAAGGTCAAACACAAAGCTTGGGGTTAAGAAAAGAGAAATCATAAAAGAACTATCAAAGGCTTGTTGAAGTTCATGCTACCTTCAAACACTTATTCAGCAAGGATGCATTAAATTGATCAAAAGGGACCGTTATTTATAATGTTACAAAAGATCATTATTTCAAATAAATGCTGTTCTTTTGAACTTCCTATTCATCAAATAATAATAGGTATTTTTAAATATTTTTACTGTATTTTTAACAACCCCCAAATTTTGAAAAGCAGTGTATGTGCTAAAAGTTGACCTTTTTATCTATAATTTATTGCTCAAAAGCACAAGTGTAAACGGAGTATCTAGAATAGTTTTGCAGAATCAGAACTAATAGTCAAATAGCTCACAATTGCCATGCCTACTATAGCAACAGTAAGTGTTAAATCATTCTTTTGTTAGGTTGTGACAAAAAAAAATCATCAACAAAAAGTACAAGCCCTTTGCTATGTTCTGTATTAACTTCAACAGAAAGAAAACTGTGGCCTTTAAGATCTTTAAGTGTTTCTACTCCCTTTAACTGCAGCTCTGGCATGACGCTGAACACATTAGAGCAACACAGCGATTAGATCATACAAAACCACTCTCACTATCCACACGCCTACTGACTATTGATTTTGGTCCTAAAATTAACTCTTTACTAGAGATTTTTGCATTGTCTCAGCCTACACAGTTGGAAAAGAGCATCGTTTGTGCCAGAGGCCGCATTTTCAGCCTGAACATGAATATTTAGAAAGCTGAACTGAAAAATTGAATGAATTCGAATTTAAATACGTCTTAATATTTGGTTTGTCTCTCGTTTTGCTTTAATGATGGCAGCACTTGAACTGACAAACATAAAACCTGATCACGTTCTCCAGCAGCACGAAAAAAAGAAAGATCTTTAGCTTCAATGGAAGAAGATCTGACTGTTTGTAGAAAGGAGTCACATAATCAATGTCAGTAATGTACCTACTTACCTAAAAATAGCACAGAATTACAAATGTGTCTTAAAAAGTCTTAACTTTTCTTTGTTTCAAATGTTTTAAAATCCTACAATCATTTCCAGGCTAAAACGCAAAAAGGATACACGTCTTTCATCTGGTCGATGGTGGGGGCGCGGATGATGTCGTTGATGCCGATGATGTTCTCGTGCTTGAAGCGGAGCAGGATTTTAATCTCACGGAGTGTGCGCTGACAGTACGTCTGGTGCTCAAACGGACTGATTTTCTTTATCGCCACACGCACTTTATTATCACGATCATACGCAGAGCTGAAACAAAGAGAGACACAAAACATCATCAGATCAAACATCTTTTGGTTACAAAACATTGTCATTATTCAGAATTCAAAATATAAAAGAAACCAAACAAACTGTATCAAATGTATAGCAAGCGACACAAAGATGTCAAGTACACAATATAAGAAGTTCAATACAATGTGAATGGGCTTTTAATTATGGACACTTTTCTGTGGACCTTTAGAAAAGCTGCTTTAAAACACTTCTCACATAGAAATATATAAGATGGAAAGTCTGACATTCAAGTTTAGATTACAAGGAGAGACTTTTGAAAGGCACTGGCAAAAAAGGACTATAAGTGTCAAAACACAGGGAAAAGCAAGATATATGTGACCTTGGACCACAAAACCAGTCTTAAGTCGCTGGGGTATATTTGTAGCAATAGCCAAAAATACATTGTATGGGTCAAAATTATCAATTTTTCTTTTATGCCAAAAATCATTCGGATATTAAGTAAAGATCATGTTCCATGAAGATATTTTGTAAATTTCCTACCTTAAATATATCAAAACTTAATTTTTGATCAGTAATATGCATTGCTAAGAACTTCATTTGGACAACTTTAAAAGCAAATTTTTCAAAGTATTTAGATTTTTTTGCACCCTCAGATTCCAGATTTTCAAATAGTTGTATTTTGGCCAAATATTGTCCAATCCTAACAAACCATACATCAATGGAAAGCTTATTTATTAAGCTTCAGTTTCGAAAAATTGACCCTTATGACTGGTTTTGTGGTCCAGGGTCACATATGTGTTGTCAAAATTAGCATGTTAACATATGATTAATTTTTTCAGTTTAAATAAAAATATTTACTGCAGTTAACGCAGGGGCGGGGCTAGGGTTGGCCACCCCACTCACAACTGCTGCTTCTGTCTCTTTTCTTGACAAGACATTTATTTAAACGCAGAACAAATTATACTGCTCGCAGCGCGTGCTCTTCAATTGCACAGACAAACACGGCTGCGCACCCTGTAGCCTTCATTCATAATAAAGTGCGAATGAAACTACGAGCGTGCATGTCAGATCAGCATCACGTTCAGCAGCGGCAGCTCTTAAAGTAATAGCAGCCAAATAACCTAATAACCAGCTGCTGTGGTGTCTGTTAATCAAAGAACAAAAGAAAGGGGAAAAAAAAGCAGATATCAATAACTTTTGTAGCTTTAAGGATTTATCTATATTTAATTTAGAATTTAGTGTTGATAACTTTATGGTTAAATATTAGGGGGAAAAAAAGAACAATTTTCTAGAGACATCAGTAGTATTGGTATCAGTCATATTCGCCTTCAGTCATAAAAAATGCCATTAAACAAATATTAAAAATATATCTTTATGTTGTTTCTACATTCATTTGAACACTGAATGTGAAATTATTGCAATATAAAAGTATATTTAAAAACTTTAATGTTAGGTGGGATTAGGGATATGCCGGTATCAAATTTTCATGCTGCGATTAATTGCCAATGCTTTTATCACGGTATACGATATATTTTGGGGATATTATCACGACATAGAAATTTAGTTGCAAAAAGTGTTGTCATAATATAGTCTAACAGGTTTAATAACTTTTTTCTTATAACAAAAATAACTGAACATTTAAATACAATAAAGCAATACACAAAAAAAATTATAAAGTTAAATTTTTTACTCAGATTAAAGTGCAAATTCAATAAAAATAAAGACCAATAGGTAGCCTGTCACTTTACAATAAGATCTCATTAGTTAACTTTAGTTAATGCATTAACATTCACAATGAGCATTAGCTACAGAAGTTTTTAATCTGTTAAAAATAAAAAATTACAACTCTTAGTTCACAGCTCATTAAATAACACAGTTGCAACCTTTGATTTTAACAACATTTTATTAAATATCGGAATTACCTAAGATTAATGAATATTTACAAGTTTGTTAACTAATAAATTAACTAATGATATCTAATGAAGCCCTAATGTGAAGTTTGACCAAACAAAAAAGAATTAAAACACTTTCAAACAATATCTTGGGCATGTTTTTACATGTTCAGATTAAAATGTAAAAAAGTTTGAAAATAAATAGCCTATTAAGTCTAAATATTCAAGTATTTGGCACTGTGATGAACACCATAGCTAATACACAAATCTGAATGGCTTTTTAAAAATTTTGAATTTAAACACCTTTCAGAAACAGAAAGCTATTTTGTTTACAGGTTTCCCGGGTAACAGCTGCATTCTGCTGTTCAGCGCCATCGGCTGTCAGAGAGTGAATGTGCTCTTTCATTCAGCGCGTCTCTCACGCGTTCTGCCATGCGCTTCTCATCCGTGCTTGTTTACATCAGAGTGCGCATGCGTATTCGACGCAGTTTACAGCGTCAGTGCATTGTGACCAGTTGATGGGAAAAGTATTCTTAAAATGCATTCAAAATTCGGAATAATTTGTAATAAATAATTATTCTCGGTATTTTGAAATGCCCAATATTGTGCATATTCATTACCGTGATATATCGCATTAACGAATACCGGCACATGTCTAGGTGGGATTAATTGCAATTAATCACGATTAATTTCAGAAAAAAAGTGTGCAATTAATTAGTTTTTTTTAATCGATTGACAGCAGCACTAGTTTACATATTATATGTGTGTATGTACATATGGGACTGATATATGTATACATAGCTACTGTAACACGTTTGAAGATTTTTTTTCCTCTTAAAATTTAGAAAGAATATCTATGACTGTACCCATTAAGCTGAATTGACTATCTGTTTGTCTATGTTTTACAATGTTATATAAAAATAAAGTAAAAAAAAAAATTAAAAAAAAATCACAAAATGTAAACGTGGGAAAAGGATGGTGCTGGAAATTATGCTTGAAGGACTGATAATAATAAATCACTTTAAGCAAAATATAGAAATGAATTAAGAATCGTTTCACTTTGTTTAGTTTTACCATTGATTTTATCTTAAAATATATACACACACATATATACATTTATACATATATGTACATATATATAAATATATAAACAAAGTATTCGTTTTTTTTTTTTTTTTTTTTAAATCACCTCTAAACCTTCACTTAGAAGTTTCTAAAGCTTATCTGTACCACTCTTCTTCACACGAGGTTCATGAATGCAAAGAACTTGACAGATACAATCTCATCTCAACATAACCATGAGCTGAACTCTCTGCACTGCTGACACACTGTTAATGCCAAATCTGTGTCAGGTGCACCAATAATGCAGCATCTGCAACATTTTCTCTTCCGCTGCGGAAACAGTCATCAAGCAGGTCACAATTTATGACAAGTTTTTTTTGTTGATGCCAATTTCGATTCGTGTAATTTGACAAGTATAAAGCACGTGGATCAAGCATATGGCTGGTATCTTGCACATAACACTCTAAAGGGCAGAAAGTGGAGAAATTATGCAGAGGTGAAGAAAGACCATTAAAGTGAGAGAGATGGAGGGACAGCAAAACAGCAGGGAAAAAGAGAAAAGGAGAGAGAGACATGGTTTCCACGGAGACGGACAGGCGAGACTTTGCGGTTAGGAGTTATGCAACAGGCTGTTGCCATGGTAATGTGAAGGAGGGGGGCGGAGACAGGCTGAACGTCGGTAGTGAATTTACACAATGCTCTGACAATGCCAGATACCCTCAGTACGAAAGAGGAGGAAGGAAAAAGACGCTCCAATGGTGCACCGTCATGTCACCAAATAATAAAGATGTCTATAAATAAAGCTGGGGCTGCATCAAAACTGAAGGGAATGACTGCTGCATGTGAACATCCTGAAAATCAGCACAGTAACAAGCACAGATGTAAAACACCAAAAAACTCCCTATTTTAGTGTTGTTTGTGTGAAAAAAACCTCAGCGTGGCATCAGAAAAGTGTAGCTGAAGCTATATGAGAAACACAATCAGATAAGAGGGCAAAGTAAACCACTCAAACAAGACTTTTGCACAGCCGTTTGAACTTACGAATGCTATGTGATTTGGATAAAGCTCATGAATTCTGTCAAGAACATGTTTAGGTTCAAAACAAAAAACAAAACAAAACAAAATAAATCAAATAAAAAGAAATAATTTAATAAATAAATGAGTTGGCCATTAGACCATATAAATTATTTGCATCATGACTTTTTCATGATTTTCAGTAAAAATTTCTTCGCTCCAAATTCTCATTAACATAACAGGTCCAGAAGTTGTTGTTTTTTTATTTATAGGTTAATATTTTATTAAAATAAAATGTGCAAACAATAAAGGCCATACAACAAGTATTACAATGCATAAATATTTCATAATTTAATGCTTTTTCACGTTGAAGTATGAGAGCAAGATTATTTGCATTACAGTAATAAGAACTGGGTCAGAACGTGCTTAAAAACAACAACAAAACAACAATAATAAATGATCCAATAATTAAAATAATATGCAGACCATTAATATTATTTGCATTGTGACATTTCATGACTATTAAGTACATTTCTTCGCCCCAAATTTTCATTAGCATAACGGGTCCGAAGGTTTTTTTACCATATTTTATTTAAATTAAATCAGCATATATTTAGAGGCAGTACAACAAATATTAAAACGCATAAATACAACAATTTCATGTTTTTTTTATTTATTTTTTTTTATTTAAAAGTAATGAGATTATTTGCATTACAGTAATGAGAACTGGGGCGGAATGTGCTTAATTTAATTTCTAATTAAAATAAACAAATAAATAACATCAATAAAGATAAATTATTTAATAATTAAATAAATACGTAAACCACTAAAATCATCTGCATTATGACAATTTCAAGACTATTACGCACATTTTTCGCCCCAATTTTTCATTACCATAATGGGTCCAGAAGTTGTTGGGGGGTTTTTTTGGACTGTATTTTATTAAAATCATCATACATTAAAATGCATAAATACTTCATAACGCAGTCTCGTTACAGTAATGAAAATGAGATAACTTGCATTACGCATCTGCTCTATTAATGCAGCATCTGCACCATTTCCTCTTGCACAGCAGAAACATGGTCATCATTAAAGGCAGTACAACACATATTATAAATACTTAGACTTTTAGAAACTGAGATAATTCGCATTATGTGAATGTACTTAATTGTCAAACCAAAACAATTCTTTCATTTGACTTTGGGGTAAATCATAACCCAGGCATGTTCTTGGTTTTGTAAGATTCCTCTATTTCGATGCGTTATGCAGTATGGCATTATATGTGTTTGACATGTCTATTTGTGCATTCACAAGGCTTCTCATGCTTAAAGAAAAGAGAGATGCTTCTATTTCAATGCACCTTCTGAGTGTGAAGGCGCTTCTAAGACTCGTGGAAATGGGGCTGGGACGCCACAAGGTTGGATAATCCTTTCCTTTCTGTTCCTAACCCAGAACGCCCGCACATTTACAGCTGTGCCAGTAAGAAGCTTTTCACATTGTATAAACCATGAAATCTTAAGAACATTAACTAGGCTGAACGTTTTCACCATTCTGAACAAGAGGATCACACAGGCCTTACTTCACAAAACTAGTTGTTTTTGTGGTGCAGAAGTCACCAACACAACATAGGGCTGCCAAAGTGTTAATAAACCATTGCTAAGGGGTTACGAATAACAATAAATGAACCACCTTGAATTGCAACGACTGTAAAACAATGCTTTTCCACCCTCACACAGGCATGTTCTTGATGTGCCTTGCAAATAAAAATAATCAAGACCTCTGGCTTTCCTCTGCTTTCCTTCTCTCCCTCTGTTGCTGCTCCTTCTTACACTCCTCCCAGTCAGGCTGGTTCGCGTGACGGCCGATTGACGTCCTTGGCAGAAGGGTTGCTATGGAGACTGGCACCGTGGCAGAGTTTGGCATGGAGGCACGGCCCAGGCAGCACAGCCACAAACAGCCTGCGCTCAAACAGCGTGTGTGTGTGTGTGTGTGTGTAAGCGCAGGCATGTGTGAGCGTGTATATGTATTGACTAATACATTTGCATTTGTGCGCACACAAGATCTTGAGGGTGCATAAAAGAAAGTGTAATTATCTGACTAGATCCCTCACTGCACGTATGAGTATCAAAACCTGGTGCAAATTAGGCTAGGCTTCAAGATTTCCCACAATGCATTCAAAATGCCTTGTATTGACAGGTTCATTTTTACTTGAATGGTGACATTATCATATTTCTCTGGTAACCACAGACAATAATATAAAACACTCAAAAAATTTACTAAAATGTTAAAATTCAAATGAAAACAGAAAATATAAAAATTCAAAACAGGCTATTTTAAAAAATTAAACACTATAATTGTATCTCAATACTAAAATATCACTGCCGCACAACTATCAGTGGGCAGAACTGATTAATAATATTATGAACAGGTAACAACATCAAAGAAAGTACTGCAGAAATACAGTTAAAGTTAAGACAAGGAAGCACATAATATAATATATTAAAATTATAATGGTGGCAGACCAAGAATCAAGTGCTCCAGAAATCCAATATCTTTTAAAGTCATGAAAAGAAATAATCATTAAAAAATAAAATTTATATAAATCTCATACAAAATTCTTAGCTATACACAAAGAAATCCAGAAAAGTACAATCCTCACAGAATATTCGACCAGCACAAACAGACTCCATTTACTGAACTCAAGCTCAAGTGGACAAACAGTCATTATCGTAATTATTAATGTAATTTGAACAATAATGAAGAGGTGCTATTTGCAACGAGGGCACACAAGATCTCAATTTACTCCAGCTATAGATACATGTCTCTGAATGAGTGAGTCAACCTGCTAAAGCAAACAGCCATAGAGAGATAAGCCTTTACACACCAGACCTGTGTGACGCATTTAATGGTCGCAGCTACAGGAAATTCTTACCCTCAAACAATGTAGGAAAATTAGTATAATTACCTAATAAGCAGAAGAACTGGGGTTATATTACTAAAAGCATAATATAACTATCTGTAACATTTTAGAACAGCATAAAAGTTCAATTACGCATGTTCAACATTTATGGTTTTAAAATTGTGGCATTAGCATATCTCTGGTAACCACAGAGAATAACATAAAACAGTGAATCAATGAATAATCTGCATATCTGAATGGGGCACTCCTTGCTTTTACAATTTGTACGGGGTTTATGGTGAAAACAGAACTCGTCGCATCCGCTTGTCTGAGAAAGTGTTAACAGCAGTACGAACTGATGGCAATATCTATGGACTTTAAAGGTGATCAGCTAACCTAGCTAATCAGGAGAGAAATATGCACAGATCAAGGACTGTTTACAGGTGAAAACAGTTAAAAAAAAAAATCAATTGCTTCTAAACCAGTGTGTTGGTAAATTTTGACATTTTCACTAGAGGAAGCATTATGGATTATGGACCAGAAGCAATGTTTGAAGCTAAAATGCCTCGATGGATTTGTTTCTTAATATGCAGCTTTTCACTTCACAAAACATTAATTGATGAACTAGTTTGTGTGGATAACTTGAGGATTATTGTGATGACTTTATCAGCTCTTAGGACTCTCATTCTGACGGCACCCCATTCACTGCAGAGGATCCATTGGTGAGTAAGAGATAATACTAAATTTCTCCAAATCTGTTCTGATTAAGACACAAACTCATCTACATCTTGGATGGGCTGAGGGTGAGTACATTTGTTGGTGAACTATTCCTTTAATTAAGAGTGCACGATATATCGAAAATATTGAAATGTCGCAAATGTTCATTTCGCCATATGCATATCGCAATGGCATGCGTTATTTTAAGAATAGGCTACTTCTAGACATCTCATCAAACATGAGAAGCATTTATGAACCTCTTGTCCAACAAAAGACAACATTTAATATATTTTTACCCCAAACTCACTTCATAACGTCAGTGGAGTGTCTGAAATAAAATTCTTCTGTGAGATGTTGCGGCTTCTTACACAGAATAAGACACGCAAGATGTTATTTCATAGTATTCTATGCAGTGACAAAGGCTATGTCGATTAGCATTGCACTATAAATATATACTTTATTGTAATAAAGATTATAATAAGAAGAACTCAGATAAACCATATATCATCATAGGCATGTGTTTATTAGTCACGTTAAATTAATGAAAGCAGTTCAATCTTCTGTTTATTCAGCTGCAGCAATAGGGGTTTCCTGAAACGACATGCATTCACTGATCTACTATATCAATACGTTCTTTGGCTATATATAATATTCTCTATTTTAGATCAGTGCATTCATTACATTTCTTCTGCGGGGCATATTTGGAGTTTCAGCTATTTTAGATTCATTACACACAACTGAAGTGATATTAAACCTTTTATTGGTTTTAATATTGATGATTTTGGCATACAGCTCGAAAGCCCCAAAATTCCTATCTCTCAAAAAAAAATTAGCATATCATGAAAAGGTTCTCTAAACGAGCTATTAACCTAATCATCTGAATCAACTAATTAACTCCTAAACACCTGCAAAGATTCCTAGGCTTTTAAAACTCCAGCCTGGTTCATTACTCAAAACTAACGTCATGGGTAAGACTGCCGACCTGACTGCTGTCAGAAGGCCATCATTGACACCCTCAAGCAAGAGGGTAAGACACAGAAAGAAATTTCTGAGCAGATAGGCTGTTGAGAGTGCTGCTCAAAGAACCTCATTAGGAAGTCTATGGAAGAAAAGTGTGGCAGAAAACTCTGCACAATGAAGAGGTGAAGCTGGGACCCTGAGGAAGATTGTGGAGAAGGACCTGATTCCAGACCTTGGGGGACCTGCGGAGGCAGAGCTTATTGCAGAAATGGGCTACAGGTGCATTCCCCAGGTCAAAGCCACTTTTAGAACCAAAGAGCTCAGGCGGCGCTGACCTGGGCTACAGAGAAGCAGCACTAGTTTGTTGCTCAGTGGTCCAAAGTACTTTTTCGGATGAAAGCAAATTTTGCATGTCATTCGGAAATCAAGGTGCCAGAGTCTGGAGGAAGACTGGGGAGAAATGCCAAAATGCCTGAAGTCCAGTCTCAAATACCCACGGTCAGTGATGGTCTGAGGTTGCCATGTCAGCTGCTGGTGTTGGTCCACTGTGTTTTATCAAGGGCAGGGTCAATGCAGCTAGCTATCAGGAGATTTTGGAGCACTTCATGCCTTCCATCACTAGAAAAAGCTTTATGGAGATAGAAAGTTTCATTTTCAGCCAGGGCTTAGCACCCTACTCTGGCGTGCCCAAACCCGCAGTAAATGGTTTACTGACCATAAGTATTACTGTGCTCAAATTGGCCCTGCCAACTCTCACAATGAACCCCATAGAGAATCTGTGGGATATTGTGAAAGAGAAAGTTGAAGGCGCAAGACCCAACACTCTGGATGAGCTTAAGGCCGCTATCGAAGCATCCTGGGCCTCCATAACACCTCAGCAGTGCCACAGGCTGATTTGCCTCCATGCCACGCGCATTGAAGCAGTCATTTCTGCAAAGGATTCCCGACCAAGTATTGAGTGCATAACTGAACATAATTATTTGAAGGTTTGACTTTTTTGTATTAAAACTTTTCTTTTATTGGTGGATGAAATATGCTAATTTTTGAGATAGGAATTTTGGGTTTTCATGAGCTGTATGCCAAAATCATCAATACTCCATTAATAAAAGGCAATTCACTTTGGTTGTGTAATGAATCTAAAATATATGAAAGTCTAATGTTTATCAGTACATTACAGAAAATAATGAACTTTATCACAATATGCTAATTTTTTGAAAAGGACCTGTATATCAATACGTTCTTTGGCTATATATAATATTCTCTATTTTAGATCAGTGCATTCATTACATTTCTTCTGCGGGGCATATTTGGAGTTTCAGCGTGAGAGCGCCCTCTGGCCTTCGGATGGAGCAGTATTTACTACTGAGCACAGAACCTCTGTAGCTTTATTATGAATCAATGTATATTAATTAATGTGAAGACTATGCAGTGTTTTAGTTTTACATTTGATTATTCAGTTTCTGTATTGCTTCTTGTTTGAATTCTACTGTTAAATATATCTAATGTACGCACGCCTGCCTGAAAGTTAAAGCATTGTTTATTTCATTTGCATCTTTCTTTGTTTTTTTAGATTTTGCTTTTTATGTAATGCTAAAACACTGCTGGTCACATTCAGAAGTTGTAGTGATGCTTTCTTTTCCAAGAAAGAATGTGAAACATATACATCGGTTATATAATTTTTAGTTTTGAAATACTTTTAAATATAATTAAAATTAATTTCACACACAAAGCAATATCGTATCGAATTTTTTTTCAATATCGCACAGCCCTACCTTTAATGCACTGTGACATAACATGAACAAACAATCAGAAATTCTGTTTTTATTGACTAACATTAAAAAAGACAAATTAATGCTGTAAATAAAAAAATATATATATTGCTCATTGTTAGTTCGTGTTAGCTAATGCATGAACTAAAATTAAATAGGAGATTTCCAAAGAAAATATTCAAAGCACTTATTCTGGCAGTGCTTCCACAAAATTCTAAATCAAGCAATTTTACTAATTAAATTAAAGCAGAAGCCGCCAATTAGCGGAAGGATGCTTTTATGACATTAGAGAAAGCAATTTGTAGAAAATTAAGAAAAAAAGTGAATTTAAAGTGCAGACTGAAATTGAAGCTAGATCATTATGTTCTGTACCAAACAGAAGATCATGTTTGGAAACAAAAACGATGTTTTATAATCCAAAGTAGCTATTAAAACAGTTTCATGCACTTAGTGACAAATCCAAATAAAAAAGCTGATAAAATTAGCAACAGCTCAGATATGAGCTCCAGTGTTTCCCAACAATATCTGCATGCTAAGTGAAGTAATCAAGAGACACATTCACTTGTGCTTCAGCATTAAGACCATAGCATTAAGACAAACGTTATGAAGTACAGAGGCAGGGTCATGCCCTCCAGAGTGAACACTAAGAGGAACCGTAACTGGTAGTCGGTCCTGCAGCAGTCCTCCTCATAGTTTAGAGACTCTGCCCGCAGAGCCACTTCTGCAACATCACACCACATCAGTGTTGCGAAACTTTTGAGAATTAAACCAGCAAGGAACAACACATTGTAGACAAAGTCAAAGGATTAGAACACACACAAGATTTCAGAATCATTAATGCATGATTCAAGTTACGTCCAAAACAAATTTGGAAGACCATCTGCTGACAAACATTATGAATCAACTGAACACCAACTAATAAATGTATCTGATCAGGATCAGATGAGCTGAAAAGCAATTAAAAAGACATTCATTTGTAAAATTACAGTGACTTATTTCTCTGGTAACTGCAGACAACAGCTTAAATTAAAATATAAAAGATATCAGTAAATAATTTTTACATCTGAATGGGGCACTTTTACAATGGATTTCATAGTCATCTAGGGCGATGAATGAATTTTTGTTTTTTAAACAGACATTCAGGAAATCCTAAACTTGAGCCTAAGGCAAAAATAAACTGCAATAACTGTGTATGAAATATATCATTTTGTTTTTTTCCCTCAAGATCAGTCCAGAGAACTTTTAACAGATAGGCCTATGTTTAAGAGATTATTGGTAGCACATAATGTCACAATAAGATTTCATTTGTTAATATTACTTATAATAGTTAACTAACAATGAACAGTACTTCTGAAGCATTTATTAATCTTAATGTTAAACTACCAACATTTACTAATACATGGACCCTTTTCACAGACTTGTAAAGGCTCATAAATCTAGCTTTAAGTTTATATATATATATATATATATATATTAGAAAATGCATGCACATTTATAACACTTTGTGTTATAAGGTAAGGTTGTTTTTTATATTATTAAATTACAGAAATAATACAACAGTTGAGGAAGTAAATTGCACATTTAACATCTTTCTCTTTCCTGACCACAATCAACTTCTGAATATTTTTTACCTCTTTTGTGAAGTCTCAGATGCGCTATCATGGATTTTTATTTTGCTATTGAAGCAAACTGGAAAAATGACACAAATTACATTTGTTGTAGTTTCCTAACTTTTGCAACTTCTGCTTGTGAGACCCCTGCAAATGTGAAAAGCGTCCATTTTTAAAATATAAAAGTTTAAATCTGTTAAAATTAAAAGTCAGCATGAAACGATCAAAAGCATCCCTCAAGCATTTCAAGCATCCCTTCTTCTCTATTGTAAAGTGAAACAAACAAGAAAAAAAAAAAAAATGTAGGGCAGGACTTGATTTTGCCCATTGCGAACAGACTGTGGGATCATGAAGAAAGATTAATAAATGTTGTCAAAAATATATTGCTCATTGTCAGTTCATGTTAGCCAATGGGCAGAAATGTTAACTAATGGTACCAAATGAGACATTATTATAAAGTGTTACCAGTAAATATCTATTAATAAGAAATATATGGTCTAGCATAAGAACAATCAAATGATTTGTTGGTGCTTTGAGATGTGTAATATTCTATAAGAAATCTCACAGCATCTATAGGCTCATGGACACAATTTAGGCATGCAAACATTATGCCAATTTCATTTTGTAAGCGGAAGCCATATCCTCAAACTGAAAGTGTGACAACATGTGTTTAATATCCAGATTATACTTAACATCTCGTTCATTTACACCTAAAACACTAAAAGCTGTATTTAAGCCTCTATAATACAGCTTAATTACACTTGCCATCTGAATCTACAGAGGACGTCACCTCCAGTAATTAGCCACTGTTACACAATGGGAGCAAGCGCTTGTATGCACACACATGCAGTTACGGGAATCGCCGCTTCAGTGCGGCAGAACAACAAAATGGACTGCAGCCTTTCGCCTCACTTTCTCCATTCCTAAATCCACTTACCCGCCCCTTCTCTTCCATTTCCTGCCCTCTCTTTGCTCATTCACTCACTCTCTGGTTTAAAACTGAAAACCAGCCTGTTCCCAACCTCCCTCAGTAACACAGCAAAACTCCACATTCTCCAGCTATTACATCACAGGGGGCCTCTCAGCGAACGCCAGGCCAGTGGATGCTATTGGAAGAAACTGACCCGCAGTTGCAGTTACTGGAACGGTTTTGTGTTTACAAATACAGAAAACAGATCCTGGCTTATGGACGTCATCAGTTTAGAATATCTGTAGATGCTCTCGCAACGGCGAACGTGCGTATGAGAGAAGAATTCTAGGATTCAAGGAAATCGCCATCTGATTGCGATCAAACGGCCCATTGTTCCTGACCTGCATTAACGGTTTCCGAAAACCACTGCCAATGGTAACAGCGTGTCTTTCTTTTGCATAATACGGGACAGGATGACGGCCACCTGAAATGGACAGAGGGGTGTAATGCAGGATGCAAAATCCATTAGAACATCCAGAACTCCCAATCGGCAGTGCAGCATTTATATCAGAAGCACCTCTAGGATCTTTCTACACCATAATACACCAAAAATGGGATCACCGTTACTGACAAACTGAATTAAAGGAACTATTAGGTAAAATTCACTCTCAGTGGGATTCAAAACATATTAGAGGATACTTGAGCAGCTAATGACATCAGCAGATCTTTGTAAGGACACTCCAAAACAGATGTCAGCAAAACTTGCACACATTAAATATCTCAAATGACAGGTTGTGTGATTTAATGCCGCACCGTAGGATGAAAACTATGAACAACAAAATTAATTTGATGCCAAGAATTGCTTTTTAATACCCAAATGTAACTTCTTTCTAAATCTAATGCCTTGCTGCTATTTTTATTTGCACATAAGCAAATAGTTCTCAAATACACGAGAAACACATTATGTAAATTTTATGTATTTAAGTAATATTACGCATGCAAATGACAGCAACAAACCAAGTGTTAAGTGAGAAACACTAAAAATGTATCATATGAAAAGCTGTATTTTGTTTTAATCATTTTTGCTTCAGTAAAACATTTTCAAATAATCATAAAAACATAAAAATTAATTCGAGAGAGATTAATACTTTAATTCAGCAAGGATGCATTAAATCGATTCTTCTGAATGTTCTATTCATCAAAGAATCCTGAAGAATATGTATCACAGTATCCACAAAAATATTAAGCAGCACAGCTGTTTTCAACATTGATGCTGACGATAATAATGTTTCTTGAGCAGCAAATCAGCATATTACAATGATTTCTGAAGGATCATGTGAGATTGAAGACTAGAGTAAAGATGCTGAAAATTCAGCTTTGCATCACAAGAATAAATTTGATTTTGAAACTGATTATTAAAATAGAAAACAGTTCTTTTAAATTCACTTTTTAGTCTATTTTATAAAATAAATCCAATCATTTGGACGGTAGTGCCATATATATATTTATGTCTGTGTATATAGCACAACATTACTAATACAAGGGTGCATCATTTGAGATGCCTACTGCCATGCTTGTCTCCAGTATCAGCATATTAGTTGATAATAATTAATCAACATTCTTCTTTACTCCAACTCTTTTGCAAAGGTTGTTGTCAGTCAAAAGCAAGGCTGCACAAAGGCTTCAGTACAGTTACAGCCTGTTCAGCACAACATGTTACAGGCCTACACGTCCATATGACAGTCAACCCAGGGTGGCTTGTTCTACTCTGTAGCTGTTGGAGTGGGTGTGAAACATTCATTCATCCGTGCGAGAGGAGCAAAACTAGGCCTGCCAGCGATGAGCTCATTCGTTTAGCCAACGGACTCCTCTCACCAGAACAGATGGGCGATCAGACTGCAAATTTGAGCCAGCAGTCTCTGAATTGCAACAAAGCTTGTTTGAAACTTAACCACAACAATTGTCCTTTGTTATACAATTTCAAAACCACTGTATAAATCTATCTGTATACAAATTTGATTTACAAATTAGAGAACATTCGCCAAGCTGATGAAACATTTATGTTTGGAAAATGATGCTCATCCACTTTAGTATATCTAAGCAGCGTTTAAAGTTAGGGCTGTAGGTCCAACTCGAGCACTATCAATTTCAACTGTTTTTCGTGGGCAGATCCAACAGCGGAGCGCATCCAAGTGCCTCTTGTTCCTACCAGTTTTGCACAACCTTGGGGAGCCCGCGCCCACGCCGCCCTGGAGAGCCCTGCCACCTTGACATTCCTGGAAAAGCGCTGCGCAAATTTCACATCTACACCTCCATTAAGTTTTGATCCATGCCTGATGTCTGGCGGCCGATATTTCTGGATTTACACACTGGAACTGCCCCACAGATGCATAAAATAACATTTCTGCATATCTGTGCAATGCAGACATAACATTAAATCAATTTAATATATTACCTAAAAATCATTAAAGTAGTGGCATTGTTATATAATAAACTATAAACTGAATTTAATTGCAATGCCATCGAGTTAATATTTTAATATAGGAAAGCTAATGCAACGAAATACTCTTGAGAGAGACTAAATCTGCAACGCAAAATGATTAAATAATGAATCACCAGCTCATGATTACAACTGCTTTGACAGATGTCAGACTCTGTGTGAACTTGTCTCTATCTGTGTTAACGCACATCTAAAACTAAGCTTAAAAGTCCAGCATAAAAAAAGAAAAGTGCATGCAACTGGTTTCAAGCAGAAGCAGCACGATAACGAGAGAAGTGGGGGTCTGGTGCACTGCGCTGTGATTGAATGAACAAATCCAAGCAAGCGACAAAAGGAAATAGAATTACAATTCTCGGAAAAACAAGGGCAACAAAGCGTAACATGTTTCCAAGTACAAAAGCATCTTACCAAACCATGCCGTACGCGCCTTCTCCGATGTACGAGAGGTTGCTGTAGCGCGGCCCGACGTCGAAAGCCTGACCGCGGACCATCTCAGCACCGGATCCGGGGTTCGGGCCGCCGCCAGCAGGGGCAGATACCGCAGCTGTCGCCATTGCTGAGAAACTGAGCTGCCTTTACACGCACAACAAACGCGCTTTTCTTACCCAAAGCAGCTTGTGGAGCTCAGGAAAAGCTCTTAGGTTGAAGAAAACACCGCAGGAGGCAGAATAAGCGACGTGGTTAAACTAAACCGAAGTCTTCGCGTCGGAGTGAAAGGAAAGGGGCGGCTGAAGTGTTGTTGACTGGCATATATATAGTGATAGTAATCTGCGCTTGGCGTGTGAGACTGACTGCAGGCAGCAGCGGTAGCGAGCGAGAGTGTTGCCGCAGGAAGTAACGGAGCAGATCACGTGGGCAAGGAGCGGAGACGGAGAGTGGTTACCATAGAGATAGAAGTTACACTTCATTTCTCGAGAGGTTTAAAGATGCTTTAATTGACGAAGTCAGACCAGGAGAACCTGTTGGTAAATCGGGATTCTTGATGGGTAGGTCCTCCCGGTTTTACAGTGGTAGCACGTAAGAATGTGAATCTGCTCATTAGGAAATTATAAACAGAGACTATTTGTAACGGTTTAACCACTTATAAATCAGCTAAATGGGTGACAAACAATTAGTTCTCTGTGTATGTGTACAAACAAAGCAAATCACGTCTGGTTTGTCGCATTAAAGTTTTATTACAGTATTAAAGAGTTGATTTGTGATCTTGTGTGAATGTCATATGTACACTGAAAAAATGGTGTAGCATTTACACTCCGAAAATGCTAGTAAATTTCACAAATAATTGCAAAGTAACGGCAAGTAACGTTGAAATAAAGGTGAAATTGTGGAGCAGAAAGACTGAAACAGTATTTTCATGTAAAACATACTACATTCATCTTTTTTAATGAATTCATTTATTTACATTTTTGTAGTGTATAGCAGAACTGGTGTCATCTGAATCAGCAGTTTTTTGTTTGTTTCTATATTCCAACATCTTCTTAAAATGTCTATAGCCTATCAGTGTTAGAAAAGATAGAAATGTTGTTTTGCTGTTTTTTATGATGGTTTCCCAGATGAACTTGCTGGAAGGAAGAAAAAAACAACAACTCTGAAACCTCTAAAAGCTGGACCAGCAAACGAGGCTTTTTTTGTTTAGCATCATCATCAGGCTACTGAATACATGTTTCTCACATATCCAGCAAGCATATCAACTCCTTTAATATTTCAGCAATCATTTGAAGGGTAGTTTGGGTTACTGAAACCCAAAACATGTTATGCACATTCACAAGATTCAAATATGGTTACACTCATAAAAAAGATTTTAAAAAAACTGTCATTGGGTCTTTCAAAAGGTTTACTTTAGGTACTATTAAGTACTAATATGACCTTTTAATGTACTAACATATGTGACCCTGGACCACAAAACCAGTCTTAAGTGTCAGTTTTTCAAAATTGAGATTTATACATCATCTGAAAGCTGAATAAATGAGCTTTCCATTGATGTATGGTTTGTTAGGATCGGACAATATTTGGCTGAGATACAACTATTTGAATATCTGGAATCTGAGGGTGCAAAAAAAAAAAAAAACTGAGAAAATCACCTTTAAAGTTGTCCAAATTAAGTTCTTAGCAATGCATATTACTAATCAAAAATGAAGTTTTGATACATTTATGGTAAGAAATTTACAAAATATCTTCATGGAACATGATCCTTACTTAATATCCTAATGATTTTTGGCATTAAAAAAAAATCGATAATTTTGACTCATACAGTGTATTTTTGGCTATTGCTACAAATATACCCCAGCGACTTAAGACTGGTTTTGTGGTCCAGGGTCACATATAGCATTTAAGGGTAATTAAAGTACAAATATGTAACTTTTAGATTTTGTAACCTAGTGTACTGCCCCAGTGACAGCTTTGTACCTTTTTTTTCTGCAAGTGTATGACTTTCTTAATATCAAGATATGATTTAAATCTATGGATGATTTCATGATATAGGTATTGTGTTCACAATCTATAGAAAAGGGTCATATAAGCAAATAAATTTGGATATTCTTTGCCTGTAAGAGTTCAGTTTTGCTCTACAGCCAGTGTGTACAATTTTTTTACTTTGTGCAGCATATTTGCTTCACGTGGTGTGAATCGGAAATCAATCTGACAGATCTTCTCATAGGAGAGTGTAAAGTCCTGTGAAAGGACAATATGGGTAAACTAAAGTGCACAGTTGTGTGGTTTACCACACTAGAGACACCTAAACTAACACTGTCAGCTGTGGCTTACTAGTGCAGTAGCAAATCCAGACACCAAACTGATGTGAAAAGTACTTTATTCACATTATATCAGATTAAAGCCCAATGCTTGTGTCATTGGTTCTAAATCCACAAAAAGTTGCATAAAAACGCTTTCCAGAATTGCAGGAAAATACCACAGGACAGCAATCACATTCAGCTTTTATGTTTATCAGACGTTGACACAAACATTACCACATGCGAGAACATTTAGGTAGAAGATTCACTGTGTGGAATTTGTATTATTTGATCCAGTATAAAACATTAGTTGCACACAACATCAGCAGTAGAGGTAAGTGATATGCAAAATTAGGTATGAAAAGAGTCAGCTCACTTAGGTTTATCAGTTAAATTGCCTGTACAAAGATGATTCTGAAAAGTACATAAAGATAAGGCACTTTATCATGTACTGTTGAGAGCTGTTACACCCATGTGTTCCCATGATTTATGTTCACTTTTTAGTACAAACAGCAACAATTACAAAATGTCCTGTGAAAAAATAAAATAACTGCAGGCAAAAAGTGTATAAAAATGCACACCAGCATAAAATCTTCATGATCTGTTCTTTCCACTGGACAAAAACACAGAAGTAGTTCAGTGCTCGAACCCTTTGAAAATCCAGTTTTTAATACTAAGTACAATAAATGCATTAGACGACACAGTCAAGAGCAAAACACATTCTGAATGAGCAATGTCATTTGGCACTAATGTGAACGTAAGGAATAGTTCACCCAAAAATGAAAATTCTGTCATCATTAACTGCTAGATATTCTGAAGAATGTTTTTGTCCATACAATGAAAGTCAGTGGGGTCCAAAAACATTTTTTAAATGATCTTCTTTTGTGTTTCATACTGGTTTCCAATAACATGAAGGTGAGTTAATGATAACGCCATTCACATTACGAGCAATAATAAGGTATTGCGCATTTAAAATGGGGAGAGACTATAATTAACAACCGAGATATCACAAAATTCCCATCATTGGCTCATCCCATTTCCTAATGAATTATGAGATCATCGCTGATGATGTGCATAGATTTTTGGCTTTTAGAGTCATTGGCAATTACAAAAATGACATAATGCAGAATTAATATCCCATATCTACATGGATGAGCAATTTGCAACATTTGTCAGTCTAGGGGAAATAACACCATATTTACAATATACAGTGGGATCCAAAAGTCTGAGACCACTAATGAAAATGCTTCAACATCATGAAGTGTCTTTGGGAAAGGAAAAGGGGGGAAGTGGTGTGTGGCCATCCAAGTGCATGCACACAGTAGTGAACACACACCCGGAGCAGTGGGCAGTCAATGCTGCAGCGCCCGGGGAGCAGTTTGGGGGTTCGGTGCCTTGCTCAAGGGTCTCACCTCAGTCGTGGTATTGAGGGTGGAGAGAGTGCTGGTTATTCACTCCCCCCACCTACAGTCCCTGCCGGACCTGAGACTCGAACCCATGACCTTCAGGTTACAAGTCCAACTCTCTATTCAAAAAATTTATATATATATATATATATATATATGGGCTCAGTAAGATTTCATTTAATTTTTTTTTTAATAATATTTGTATTCAGCAGTGATGGATTAGATTGATCAAAAGTGGCTGTAAAGACTTTTACAGTGTTTTTTGAGCACCAAATCAGCATATTATAATGATTTCTGAAGACTGACAGTAAAGTCTCTTGAATTTTTATAAAATTCAACATGGATTATAATTTTTTCTTGAGCAGCAAATCAGCATATTAGAGTGATTTCTGAAGGATCGTGTGACACTGAAGACTGGAGTACTGATGCTGAAAATTCAGTTTTGGATCACAGGAATAAATTCCATTTTAAAATACATTAAAGATTTCTTTTAAAAAACATTAAAAAAATCTTTCCAACCCTAAACAAATTTAAATCTCAACTTTTCAATGGCCTCAAACTTCAAGATGCCACTGTATCTTGTGGAAAACTTTAAATACACTTAATTACATGCATTATAACACACACATCTGGACATTTGCACTCTTCAATTCAAATATAAAACACATTAGACTGAAATAAATGAGACATTTTCCCCATACAAACACCAAATCAACATCTCATCGGTCTGTCTTCACCTTTCTCATTCGGTATCCACTAGGTTAGCGATATTCTTGGCCTTATCACATTATAGTGACTGTGCTACTATATCAGCTACTCGTCACGAGGCTTTCAAAATATTGAGCGGCCGTAATGTGAGACGACTTAGAGCATGCAGGCTGCGGTTTGCAAAGTCTGGCTATGATAATATAACACCAACACGCACACGCCAGTATTAACACTGATATTTGGGGAAAAAGGCACTGTAACAAAATGAATAAGAAATGATATCCATAAATAAAAGTTTACTGTACATTTCGAAAAACTGCTTTGTGAAAAGCTGCAGCAACAGAGACGATCTTGGCAAAGTCACACTCGTAAATACAGTTTTGGCACATGAAAGAGCGTGTTTACACAGTACAGTACAGCCATAAATACTTTTT
>JAFVLL020032364.1:0-20866 GCA_021397915.2 Tor tambroides | reverse complement strand
TTAAGTTTTGATATATTTACAGTAGGAAATTTACAAAATATCTTCATGGAACATGATCTTTACTTAATATCCTAATGATTTTTGGCATGAAAGAATAATAACCCACACAATGTATTTTTGGCTTTTGCTACACATATATTTGTACTACTTAAGACTGGTTTTGTGCTCCAGTGTCACAAATATATATACAACAGGAGGACGATAGGGGCAGGGAATTGGAGTGAAAGGGAGAGCCTATAGCAGGATGGCGAGAGCCTTTTATCACTGCAGGGAGATGAGTAGACATCTTGTTGCTACACTGTGATTGAATGATGTTGCAGTGTCAGTGTTGACGATAAAGAACTGGATAAACAATCTTAGATCTGAGGTTAGTTTTCCAGTGTAGGAATCTTACAGACGAATGGAAAGGCCTTATCACAATTGTTGTCATTCCAAGACCTCAGTGCTGCAAAAGATGGAAAGATGCAAACAGTTTTTTCATTTTGTAATGTCCTGTCTGTTACATAATTAGTGGGGCTGTCAATCAGCTATATGTATATATATATATATATCTTATTACTGGTTCCACAAAAATATTTAGCAGCACAAGTGTTTTCAACATTGATAATAATAGGAAATGTCGAGCAGCAAATCAGTATATTAGAATGATTTCTGAAGGATCATGTGACACTGAAGAGTGAAGTAATGACTGAAAATACAGCTTTGCCATCACAGTATGAAAGTACATTTGAAAATGTATTAAAATAGAAAAAATAGTTATTTTAAGATATACTTAAAATATAACAATATATATGCACAATATAACTGCATTTACTGTATTGGTTAAATACAAATTTCAGCCTTCGTGCGCATACAAGACAATGACAAATTTTTGAATGTTAGTTTCTTAACATGTTATCTTAAATGTACTAAATTAACCAAATTAATTTCTGTTATATAATTCAAAAAACTGTGAACTCACCACTGTTTTGTCTGTACCAGATCTCTACACAATCCTCCTCCTCAGGGATGCGATGGATGCCATCATCTGGTTGATTTCCATCCCAGTAACTGTATTCATATGGTGATCCGTCTGTCCACTCCATGGTGCCCTCCTACCATCAAACTATGATTAACAACGCTATCACATTTGCTTGCCTCTTTGCTCGCTGACCCTGAAGTGATAACTAAAACCTTCCTGCCAAGCATGAGTTCACAGCTTTGGAGCTTTCTGGATCATTTGACCCAGAATCTCAGAGAAACTTTCAATTTACAAAACTGAGGGTTTGTTACAACAACATCCATAAACTATTTACCTCAGCTTGGTGCTAGACCAAAGTGTTGGTTCACCACTGTCTGGAAATGATTAAACGTCACTCAGAGAAACTATATTTTCCATTCATGAGATTATTAGTGGGAGTTTTCACATACTGGGCTTGTCCTTTTACAACACACACAAGCTATGTCAGTCATGTAGCTGTTAACGTTTTTAATGGGTAACTAGGAATCATGATTGCTTCACACAATAAAACATAAGTGAATCATTGAATCATCAATATTTTGTGTTGTGTTGCTCAATGTTATCATGTTTACCTGTCTTCTATCATGAAGGCCAATCCAAATATCTGTTGGAATTCCTGGTACACGGCTGTTCACAAGATCATAGACAAACACATTTTCTTCCCAGCTATGAAAAAAGTTATTAGAAAGTGTACATTTTAATAGAAGCTCCAGCAAAACCCTGTACAGTAAGACGAATCGTGGCATCTCAGTACTGCCAGCGACGAGTCATACCTGTGGATGGAGGTGAGTTTGGCAGACTTGTGTCCATTTGAGAACTCAGCGCAGTACAGATCTGCCTCAGCCCAGGTGCGGTTCAAGGGGAAGAAGCGGTAACAGTACCCCTCAAATTCAGTCCAGAAGAGAGGACATGTCACAAGCTGGTTTGAGTCTGACAGTTGCAGGGGCAGTGCTAGAGGAAACAGTAATGACATTAAATCCATTTTAATTTAGCAGTATACGAGCTTAATAGATCAAACACTTACAAACACCACAAAAATATATTATTACATTATTTATAATATCATCTGCAAAGTATCTAGCTGATTTCAAAATATATTGTCATTGTTTCCTCACAGCACCAGCCTGTGTTCGATTTAGTTTAAGCTGTGCAAGAGTTAAAGAAATTCTGCATCCTAAATAAATAATAAATGAATGACAATGTTAAGGCATTTGTAGGTAAGGAAATCAATTGAATTATTTAGTGGCAATTTTTTCCAACGTAATATGTTACAGGAAAACTTTTCTTGCCTTTCAAATCTGAGTCATACTTAACCTTTAAAGATGGTTTCCCTGCTTGTCTGAGCTCTTATAAATCAATAAATCATCTCAAGCATAGCATTTATGTCACATCCTCATTCATTCTGCAAAATACATATTAAAACTATACATTATAAACAGAAGCATTTATAACTTGGCAAAGCATCTCTGGTTTAGCTTGAGACTGTCTATTTGCCATGTAAAGAAGCAAATTAAAGCAAAGTAACTGTGTTTACCTTGTATCCTTGTCTTTGGTTCTGGTGGCACTCACCTTGTGTGATCTTGATGTTTGTTGAAGGCAGAGCCCACACTGGGAACCCGGTGATGAGTAGGGCTAAACACAATTCCCAACAGAGCATGTTTAGTGCAAGAGAGAGGAGACTGAGATCTGGAGTGTGTGCGTGTGTGTGTGTGTGTGTGTTTGTGAGCATGTGTGCTGCAGGACAGTGTGGAGTGTTGGGGAGATTAGAGGGTGTGTGAGCCTTTCTCAGCCCCTGCCTTTTTTGTTGGACTCTTCCTGCTTGGTCAAGTCCAAAACACTGACATCAGACTGTGTAAGAAAGGGAGAAAGAGAAAATCCAAGGGCCTAAAATTGATCTTTTGTGTCATTAACACAATTTAATGCTCCCTGGGCGGACAATTTACTATCTTTCAAAAGTTTGGGGTCAGAAAGATTTTTTTTTAAATAACTTAATACTTTTATTCAGCAAGGATGCATTAAATATATAAAAAGTGACAGTAAAGACATTTATAATGTTATATATATCTGTTTCAAATGAATGCTGTTTTTTTTTTTTTTTACTTTCTATAGCACCAAATCAGTATTATGATCATGTGACACTGAAGATTGGCGTAAATGCTGCTGAAAATTCAGTTTTGCCATTAGAGGAATAAATACATTTGAAAAAAAATAGTAAAATAGAAAACATTTACAGTTACTGTTTTTACAAATTAATGCAGGGATCAGAGAAGTCTTCTTTCGAAAACATAAACATTTACGTAAATATCATTCATATCACAAATGGCAAAAACTGTATGTCCAAACACCTTATCTAACAATATTATTCATAAAGAACTTTAATTACTGCTTTTATTCCAGATTTTATTTAATTTAATAATTTAATTGATCAAAATGTAACTTAATTTAAACTTAATTAAAATCTGTATTTTTATTAGTGTTCTAAGTCAGTATTACGTTTATTAGAGGATAATGAACTTTTGCAGTTTTAACTTTCACATAGTTTTGCATAACCAGATGGAATTTATATTGTTGCAGAAGTATCAAATACAACTGACCTGTGATTCCTTTGATAACCATTAAAGGGGTCATATGATGCTTTTTTAAAGATCATTATTTTGTGTATTTGGTGTAACAGAATGTGTTGACGTTTTATTGTTCAAAAAACATTATTTTTCAAATACTGTACATTATTGTAGGTCCTCTATGCCCCGCCTCTCTCAAACGCTTCGTTTTCTACAAAGTCCCTCCTTCCGACAAGCACAGTCTGCTCTGATTGGCCAACTGGCACAGTGCATTGTGATTGGCCGAACACCACAAGCCGCGTCGGAAATGTAACGCCCCTTTCCATAATCGCGAGCTTCAGCTTTCGAAATTATAGTAAAGACAGTAAATAATGTGCTTAGTTTTACTATCAGTTCAAGCCCGAGAGGAGAACAGAGTCGCGTGACAGAGACAGTGATGAAGCTCGTGTTTGCACACAAGCCGCGATTGTGTGACTGTTTCTCCCTCACTCACACACACACACAAACGATGCTGCGCTGTGACTCTCTCTCTCACACACACAAACGATGCTGCGCTGCGACTCTCTCTCTCACACACACACACACACACACACACACACACACACGAAGCGCAAAACTCTGCATTTAAACAGTCAATAGCAAATACTTAAACTAATAACAAAACATGTCCCTGATTCAGAAGCGCCAGATTGTAAAGGAAAATCAGAATTACCTCCTCTCCTAGGTTCACGAAACAGTCGTCCATAAAATGCCTTGCTGTTCTGTTGTAAGTAATCTTAATGATTCCTAATTGCATCTTCTTTCGGAAGGCCAAATATAGTGCTTCTGCTTTCACATAGAAACACACAGCATGTCCCTGTATGGCAAGCCGTTTTAACATTTAATCTATAAGCCGCACTAGTATCTAATTTAACGTTACTGGTACTTATTTTTTAAATACTAGTATCTTTTCCATTAAGTACTAGTACTTATTCATTAACTACTAGTGCTTATTCTTTAGGTACTAGTGCTTATTCTTTAGGTACTAGTGTCTTTTGTAAAGTTACTAGTACTTATTCATTAGATACTAGTACTTAATCATTAGATACTAGTATGTTTTCATTAGATACTAGTGCTTATTTATTAGGTACTAGTGCTTATTCATTAGATACTAGTACTTATTTATTAGGTACTAGTACTTATTCATTAGATACTAGTACTTATTTATTAGGTACTAGTATTTATTCAATAGATACTAGTACACATTTATTAGATACTAGTACTTATTCGAAATATTACTAGTAAGATTTTTTATTTTACTAGTACATTTTTTAATTGAACTCTACTGTAATGACTGGACTAGTCATAATATAAGCGAGTAAAGCAGATCTGACTAGTAAGATAAGAATTGTTACTAGTAGTAAGTACAAAAGATACTAGTGTCTAATAAATAAGTACTAGTACCTAATGAATAACTACTAGTATCTATTAAATAGATACTAGTATCTAATGAATAAGTACCAGTATCTAAAAATAAGTACTAGTATCTAATGAATGCTTACTAGTAATATTTAAATAGATACTAGTCCCTATTGCAATAATTACTAGTCAGAAATCAAAAGATGATATCAAAAACAGAACAACTACCACTACCTGTTCATTTGGAGATATCTTCAACCTCATAAAGAACTAGTAAGAATGTATTTTGAGATATCTTAATTCAAACAAATCATTACATAAACATGAGTACCTCTCAACCGTCCAATCAGAGTCCACATGGCAATACAATACATTAATATGCTGAATTAATTTGATTAAGTAGGGCTAACTGGCTTTGTATGTTAGCCTACCTTGCTAATTGGTTACCATAAAAACACAAAGAAAAGATTACAAACCTGTTGTCCAACAAAAGTATATTGATATTGATGTTTTTACTCCAAATTCACATCATAACATCAGTCGAGCGTTTGAAATAAGTTCCTTTTGTGATCTGACATGGTTTCATTAAACAGAATGAGGCAGAAATCATGCCACTTTATATTATTCTATACAGTGATAAAGGCTATGTCGATTAGCATTGCATTTTAAACATACTTTAATCTTATAAAAATATCAGAGATGGCTTGAAGAACACAGATAAAACCATATATTGTCACAATCATTGTTTATTTTCTTCATGTTTCATCAGTAAAACATCTATCTGCATGTTATGCAGCTACTAGGCTACATAAACAGCGAAAGCTGGATGTCTTTGTCCATATAAGGGATTTCCTGGAAGTGAGTCTCACTAGTGGAGTTTCTGCGCGAGGGCGCCCTCTGGCGAAGAGTATGAATGAAAAGAAATTACTCGTTATTGCTCACAAAATAACGAGTAAAAATAGCAAAAATAATTAAGAACTTTGAGGTAAACATTTGCAAATCCTTACATTTTTCTTCAGTGTAGAGAAGTGTACATTTTTTTCTTTTTCTTGCAGCTATATTTATTATTATATTTATTCTTAAATACTCAGTTTTGTATATTATAGTGAAATAGTGTTATTACAAAAGTAATATTCCTTATTTTGTTTAATATTTTTATTTATAAATAATAACCATAATCATTATTAGTTATATTGGTATAGAAAAACAAAATTTTTGACCAAATCGTGCAGCCCTACACGTACAGCAAACCTGTTTTTTTTTTGTTTTTTTTCTTTTTTTCTCTATTAATAATGTTTGGCCTTTTTTTCCAAATTAAGAAAATGTTTGTCTGAAAACCATAAGATTCTGATTTTGTGTGTGCCCTGTACAGAACATTAATGTAAAAACATTCAGTGTCTGTAGCACCAGTGCTATATACAAAAACATTAATATACAGCCTTATATGATATTTATTGTTTTTACTGGAGGAAAAAGAGGAAAATAACAGATAATAAAATTGTCTTATCTCCATCCTGCCACTAGAGGTCACTCGATGACCAACAAACACATTAGGCTACTATGTTTACGTAATTATAGTGTTTACAAAACTGACAAAATAGGTTTTCTATGTGCTTGTGTAAAAATGATTGTTTCTTTTCTATGTGGTTTCCACAAAAAGTACATCCATCTCCTTTCTGTTTCTTGTCTAATCTCTCTCCTATATGTTGCTGGTTCATTAATATTCAGCATATGATTAGCATACTGGGAAGAAATGCAAATTTAAAAAGTACTAGTATCTATTAAGTTCAGGATATCGCTGGTCTAAAAAGTTACTAGTAACTAAAAAATAAGAACTAGTTCAGTTTTTTTCTTAACAAGAAAAGTATAATTAAATACTAGTCACTATTGGAATAAGTACTAGTATCTAATAAATAAGAACTAGTATCTAATGAATAAGTACTAGTAACTTTACAAAAGACACTAGTACCTAAAGAATAAACACTAGTACCTAAAGAATAAGCACTAGTAGCTAAAGAATAAGCACTAGTACCTAATGAATAAGTACTAGTACTTAATGGAAAAGATACTAGTATCAAAAAAATAAGTACTAGTAGCATGAAAATAGATACTAGTACGGCTTATAGATTAAATGTTAAAATGACTTTCCATAGTCCCTGACATGGCTGCATCAACACTACTGCGGTTACTGAAACCACGCCTTTTTTCTTTGCGTGAACATTTGGGCTGCATTATGCAAATATTTCCACATCTTGACGTCAAGATGTGGGGGCGTGTTTGAATGAGCCGTTTTAGGGGGGCGTGGCAGAGTCTTAACTTTGATAAAGAATATCTCTTTTGTTTTGAGACTTTAGTCTTTGCAACTTAAGGTATCTTATCTATGCACAATCAGCTTGTAACACTCCAAAGAGAAAGGAAAACTTGAAATCGCATCATATGACCCCTTTAACTTGTGAAATTCAATCCCCAAACATCACAGTATGGCCACAATCTGGAGTGAGTAAAGATAAAAGCTTCAAAAATACCAACATGTTTCCCACTAGAATAAAGCAAGAAAATAACCAATGGTTTAACTTCAAATATATGGAAACATTTCATCTTGTAATAATTTGTTGGAAATATCATGATGTCCAGCTTGTCTGCAGAGTTATTGAACACCCACTTAACACTACTTGCTTCGTTCCATTAGTCTCCCCTGACACTGTCTTGCATTTGATAGCGTGTCTGCTTTATCTCATGGCCTACAGAGCCCATGCTATTAAAGGCCCCAAATTCCTCTTATCTTTGTGAGGGCTGCCGCCTATAACAGCTAAGGGAAGGACCGTGGAGATATGACTCATTCTTATACTGAAGAAGGCCTCCATGTAAGATTTTCAGATGGGATTGCTGCTAAATATGGTGTCTAAATGAGTCATTTTTTATGTCCTGTTGCATCCTGCCAGGTGTAGACAAATGATATCTAACATGCAATACAGACAAGAAGGAGATGTCTTTAAAGAACTTTTCAAACTTTCATTTACAGGACTATTTCACTGTACAGTGGCCATGTACACACTGCACCAAAATTTAGTTGTCAATTAACGTTTTAGTTCGGTTCTGTACACACCCACTTCAAGTAACAACCAAACCGAACTTCACAAACCCAAACAACAAGACCAAAGACACTTAATTATATGACAACACTTTGAGAGTGCGCTCTGAGAAACAGCTTTCCAATCATAAATAACGGTGGCTTAGTTAAAATTGTCTTTGGCTGCTTGTCAAAAACAGTGGATATCAGCGGTCTTCCATACACACAAAAAGTGATAATATAGGGGATTCACTCCCATATTTAAATGCGACTGTCACTACTGAAACTTTACAGTGTGTACTGGCATTAGGGTTCTTCAAATCCATCTTTATAGAACCACATTCCTAAACTCATTCCCTGGATCACCGAACTTTCAACCAAGCCAACAATGACCAGTTCAGACATTTCCAGTGCATCATTGGGCGTACCCATGACCTGTTTGAGGAAGATGAACTGAGACGTGTGAGCTAGCTAAAAATATCTTTTTTTATGTCTGGTATTGATTTTGAGTCAGTTCAAAGCCAACTGGTGTGCAGACATGAGATGAAACATAGCACCCTCTATTTCATTGGTAAAATTCCCAAAAATATGTTCTTGTACATTATACATTTTACATTGAAAAAGGGTGATTCATTCCAGAAAAATGTCTCTGGTTACCTTTTCTTACATTTTCCTACATTACTTGTAATCCCTCAGGTGCAGTGCAGATGGTGGTGCACATTAGATAAGCAACAGCTGTGACTTTCAGCACTTCCTGTTGCAGGACAATCGGAACAGCTGCAGGTATTGTTAATTATAAGCGCTTTCTGCTGACCTCCAATGAGCAATTTACATGAAATTATGCTTTGTGCAGTGCTTACAGGTTTTTTTTCTCTCCACAAAACACAAAAATGTGGCTAGTAACAGTTAGCAGTATAGTTAATTAATAACAACAACAGTCATAGTTAACTCAAAGGGTGCAGTAACACGAGACAGATAATCTCCTTAAGTTACCAGCTGTCATCTCTGTGTATACTGCTACAGTGTTTATTGTCCACAGTGTTGCTTAGCAACTTCAAATCCATGCATTGAGATGGGCAAAGGTGCCACAAAAAGCATGATATCACAGCAATGCGCTGTGAAGGAGAATGGGCAGTTTTCAGTGTACCATCTCTTTCTAATTGCTTGAACAAGTGCAATGCCTTGAGTGTTACTGGATATTACTGCAAGACATGACGGAAAAGTAGGAGGAAAAAATATTGGGGCGATGAATTCTGCTTTAGCTCATTGCTACCATCTTGTGGTATAATTATGCAGTGTGGGTGTGGTGAGTGGATACGCTAATAACACTGTCCTGAAATAATAGCCTCAAACTCTATACCAAACACATTTGCTACTTAATGTGGTAATATATTATATATTAATTATCGCAAGACAAACTTGAGTAAGAAAATTAAATGCTTTTTGTATAAGATTAAAGTCAGTTAATGGGGAAAGGGAAAGGAAAGGGAAGTGGTGTGTGGCCAAGTATCGTGACCCATACTTGGAATTTGTCCTCTGCATTTAACCCATCCAAGTGCATGCACAGCAGTGCATGCACAGCAGTGAACACACACCCGGAGCAGTGGGCAGCCAATGCTGCGGCACCCGGGGAGCAGTTTGGGGGTTTGGTGCCTTGCTCAAGGGTCTCACCTCAGTCGTGGTATTGAGGGTGGAGAGAGTGCTGGTTATTCACTCCCCCCACCTACAATCCCTGCCGGACCTGAGACTCAAACCCACGACCACAAGTCCAACTCTCTATCCATTAGGCCACGGCTGCCCTAATGTTGACATGGTCACACACCAGCTGTAAACAATAACATTTCACAAAATCTGCAAAATATGTACACCGGGCACTGCAATGGGGTTCTTACCCAGGCCAGCGCTTTTACTTTTTCAGTTAATAAATATCTAAACCTTCTTAGGCCTGGTTTCACAGACAGGCCTTAGACTAATCCAGGATTTGGCCATAGTTCAATTAGGACATTTAAGTAATTTATGTAGAAAAAAAACATTACTGGTGTGCATCTTGAGACAAAACAGAGGCACATATAATTTAAGATCAGTCAGTGCAAGTTTCTTTCAGTTGAAACAGCTCAGACTTACATTTTAGTCTAGGACTATAGGCTTAAGCCTCGTCTGTGAAACCGGGGGTATAACTAAAATACACTGAAATGAGAAACAAATGATTTCTGAAACGAATGAACAAACGAACGAATGAATGAGTATAAAATAAGCGAGCGAGTTTATGCTCAAAACAAAAAAAACAAAATGAACTTAATTCAAATGGGAGACAAGTTTACTTTGCTTACCCCAAATATTTTTCTTGTTTTAAGCCCAAACTCACCTGATTTTGATCAATCAGAAAACAAGACATCAATTATATTCTCATGTACATGCATCTTGATTTGTTTAGGGGACAAAGGCAAGGGGGTTTCAAGGGGTTTCAGGTATCAACAAAATAATACAGCTTTAAATTTCTTTCATTTTTCAGTCCATAGACCAACTGTATAAACTGTGTTGTGAGCATACCTGCCAATAACAAAGAAACCTATAAAACCAAACATAATATGCTTCCTTGGATCTAATGGGTGAATGGGAAACTTTAACAAGATGGGGGTTTTTTTCAGTTTAACAGTTTTTTTTTTCAGTTAAACATTACTGAAATGCTGGTTTGAATTGTTTTCTTTTCTCTGTGTTTGAAGCTCTTCGTTTTTCTCCATTTCATACACATCCTGGTGTCACTAGGCAACCACACGGTGAATCGGGCTACCTCAACAAATGTTTCTATTTACTGCTCAAGTGAAGTTTAGGTGAAACCTCACATTCAAATAATTACTCTTTCCTGCTTAATCTGCATTTGCCACTTCACTTGGTAAGCTTCAAGTGAACGAACTACCTTGGAGTTATTTTAAGTAAGTCCATGTTTCTGCCATTGTGCGTGTAGGCACCATGGGAAATGTATGCCTCGGCATTTGCACTAATAACAATAGAGCTGCAGTTATTTCTAGCCACCGACAGATGGGGTAGCCGCCGTGTGAACCGCGGTGAGTAGAGAAATAGATGGGAGGGTCAGGCCGCTGCCTCTCAGTTTCAAACACTCTCAGAGCATTTCAAAGCTGTGCATGGACATAAACTGAACGGTGAAATTAGGGTTTGTTTGCGGACTCTTCCCGTGTTAGACGGGTCATGCTGTCTTCGCGAAGGTAATGAGCCGCAAAGCCCTCGGGTCTCGGCTGAGCAGCGCCCACAAACTGCAGCGAAACTGGAATGACTGGCAGCCCAGGTCAGTAGCGCACCACACGGCCGAGCGCTCGCACTACAGACCGAGGCTTCAGCGAGGCCGTGCTCTCGTCCGCCTCTTTGTGAAACACAACAGCTGTCTATTTCCACGTGAGGAGACTTTTCTAAGCATTCGTCTCACATCACGTCGCACGATAATGAGGCTGAGCTCTAGTCTTTGGGAATAACGCCGCACAGTTAAACCTGACAAATGTCAAGCGCTCATGTTAATTTTTTCAGGTTGGTTAGCAGAGGTTAGGATAAGCTAACTCACAAACAATCGGCCAACACTGGCGATATTTATCGTGTTTGTGTTTGTTCGCTTGCTTTGGTTTGTAGACTGAGCAAAAAGTGAGTGTAACAGCAGGGGTTTATGTCTTTTGACTGACACGCGGATGTGTCGTGGCGTTCATTTGTGGTTTGTCTGGAGAAACACGCGTGTGGTCTGACACGTTTAGCCAGAAGCTGCATAAGGTTAGTATTTCAACGTTTGCGATAAAGGTAGTACGTCGATTTATGTTGTAGTATGTATATTGCAGACATGTTGAATAATATTCCTCTCATACTGATTTAACGCTTTATGAGCTCCTCCTGTGAAGCTCGCATAAATCGCGACGCTCATGTCACTGTGCTAAGCAGCTCCATTATTTTCGTTGTGCCGTCGACTGTGAAGTGGATTCCTAATTTCAAACCTGACATGTTCATTTGTTATTTTAAACCGCTTTAATTTGGGCATTTTCTTAGCTTAAACCGGACAAGCCAGCTGAATGCCAAAGTCAGCCAAGTGTGCCTGTGTTTGTCTGGAAAGCTGAGGAATTGGCAGCGAGTACTTTGAACTTCGAAAGTAAAAAACTGGTTAATTGTTTGAATACAGTCCTCAACTTTTCTGCTACTTCAATTAACTACTTGATGTAATTTTTTTAGGAGGACCATTCACAGTTGTCATATGAGTTGCATTATTTGAAAAATGTGGAAATATGAAATCTCAGCTGGACTGTCAAATGACGTCTTGTCCATAAGTCCCGGATGCAGATGCAATTTTTATGAATAGCCAGGGAAGATTCATGAATTGTGCACACACAATTTGTTCTTTTCGATTTACTGGTTCGAATTGTAAGTACTAATTCTTTATGCCATGTTAGAAAAGTTTACAATTAAAAGTTTGGTAGGTGATGTAAATAATCAACTTCATATTTCTGTGAAATGTTAGAGTACAAAATGTTGTTTAATTAGGATTATTAAAGTTATAGTTCATTTAAAAATGTAAGATGAAGTGATCTCATTCAGTAAGTTCACATGTTCCAAACATATGTCTTTTTTTCTTCACTGGAACACAAAATATATATTTTTTGAATAATATCCTAGCCCCATTTTTCCCAACATAATGAAATTGAATGAGAATTGATGTCATGTTCCAAACTGAATAAAAAAAGAAAAAAAAGAGTCTGATTTCAGTGATATCTGCGTTCATTGTTCTTATCAGAGTATTGACTGATCCACTTCCTTCATCTGAATCATCCATTTGCAAAGTGGATTTATCCAATGTATCAATTTGTGTTCCATAGAAGAAAGGCTTATTAATTTGGCATGACATGATGGTGAGTGAATGATGACAATGTCAGTTTTTGGTAACATAATTTGGTAGGTATCTTTTGATTTGTTTGTTCCACTGGCAACTATTAAAGTTTGTAAATATCTAACTAAACATACACATTTGTTCAGGAACAATGTGTGTACTTATGTATAGTATCTGAACAATGGAAATGTACACTATCATTCATAAGTTTGAGGCCAGTAAGGTTTTTTTTTTTTAATAAATACTTTTATTTAGCAAAATGCATTAAATTGATCAAAAGTGGCAGTGAAGACAGTCACAGTTTTTTTTTTTTCTTTTCAGATTGACATTAGGTTGATTTCTGAAGCATCATGGGACACTGAGTGATGGCTGCTGAAAATTCTGCTTTGCCACACAGCAATAAAATGATTTTAAAATACATTCAAATAAAAACAATTGTTTTATATTTTAATAATATTTCACAATCTTATTGTATTTACTGTATTTTTGATCAAATAAATGTAGCCTTGTTGAGCAGAAGGGACTTCTTTCAAAAGCATTAAAAAAATTGTATTGATCTTTCTGATACTGATTTTTGAAAGTGTGTGTAAACAAATTGTGGTGTTTGGTGTTTTATACATATGATGTCATGAAAGAGTAAACACCAACCCCTTTTTGTCCAGTTGCTCAATAAGCGGTCACCTCTGGCCAAGCTTTAGCGTGCTGACATCAACGTGAACATGGACAGTTAAGTTGGGGTTATCCACTGATGGTATATCGAATGTTTTTCAGAGGCGACAGTCTGTCAGCCAGCCAGGACGGTGTGAAGAGCAGTGTCTCTAGAGACCGTGGTTCAGAAGTTCTTTTCGACATTCTGCCCTCTGACCAGCCTGGCACCCCACCACTGCACAATGACGCCTTCACTGCCACAGACATACTCGAAGAAGGAGGTGTGTGCTTTATCTGGCCCTTTGTTTAGCCTGGCTTTAATCAGCTGATTTACATCCGCCAGTGTTTTTCAGCTGCATTATTGTGGTTTTCAACATCAATTCCATGTGTCATTCTGCTGGTATGAAATCTGAGGGTTTGATGATTGTTTGATTCCTCTTCTATGTGTCACCCTGGTTAAGGTTTCTGTTTATAGAAAGAGAAAGAGAAAGTAGCGTCAGCAAGGGTTTTTCTTTCTTTGTTTTTGTGTTTGTTTGTTGTTGTTTTTGGAAGGTCCCAGAGTTTCCTTGTTCCTTGTGTTTTTTTTTTTGCTTTATTTTTAATAGAGAAAAATGAAATAACTAAAGTAATTATGCTGTGTATATTGTGAAATAAACTAGCTCATATTGTGAAATAAGATTTTGGATATCACCTACACTTAGGTTATACCATAAATTCTTTTTGCCCTGCTTATGAAAATAGAACCTACTTTAGTGACTAAATGTTTATGCTTGTAATGTCTCTTGTGGTGTTTTTTCAGGAATTTCAGATTTACACATGTTATTCCTTTAGAGAAGGGAACTGACAGTATTCTTGTTTTCTAGGTGGATATGACGCTGATGGAGGCCTCTCTGAAAATACTTATGGTTGGAAGTCGCTGGGGCAAGAGTTGAGAATCAATGATGTGACTACTGATATAACCACTTTTCAGCATGGAAACCGTGCTTTAGCTACAAAGGACATGAGGAAATCACAGGGTACGTTCACCTTTCAGTGCTCACGTATTGCTTGTTTGGAATGAATTGCCTTGGAGCTTAAGTGGGGCTGTTGAATTCATTTATTTACTAGCATTGCTTTCTCTTATGTCCCAGACCGACCGCTGGCTCACTCTGAGGAGTCTCGTCTGGCCAATCTTCTGCGGAGAGCGTCACGGGAAGACGACCGGGAACGCAGACTGGCCACTATGAAACAAATGAGGGAGTTCATTGTGCACTCTGAAAATAAAGTGGTATGCTCTGAGATACAGAAATGGATTTTTATGTGTCTGTTGAATTAAACTGTTTTTAATCTGTATTGTTTGTATTTATACATTACAGGTCCTAGTGAAACAGTTGGATTCCATTTTGAGCACTCTGAATGACATTTTGAATGAGAGGTATGACTGCACAGCCTATTTTTAACACAATGAGGGGTTATCAGAATTCACTTCATTGAGGGTATATTTAGCACTTCATTGTTCATGAAGTATTATGAACAACTCCCTGAGTCCTAGTCATAAACAATTTAACTGGCTATTATAACATTTTGTCATACCTGAGACTGGGAATTATTGGAATTCCTTAAAAAAGATTAGACACCCCACTCCACAGGAAGTGTCAGTCAATAAGAAGTTTTTTTTGCATGCTTTTGTACAGTTATGATTCCAAAATCTCTCTGCTTCCCTATACTTGTATTTTGAGTGAGGTTCACTGGCCAAAAAAAAAACACATCATAACCAAAGTTAAACATGAAGTTGAGCATGGCTTTTTCTATAGATATTGCAATAATACATAGGTCCTGTCTCAAATGGCACACTAAACCCTTGTGGTCTTCCTCCAGGTCCACGCTTTCATGACGTAATGCCTCCATAATGATTATCAGATAGAAGTTAGCTTTGAATCTCAGCTCAGTTTGGGCTCGTCAGTAGTGTGCATCAAGGGCCCATAGTAGCTGCAAAGGGGGCACTGACAAGCACAGTTCTGATGTCTAAAATGATGACTGAGAAACCATGCGGTCTTAATGGATGCACGCATGGGGGCCATTGTAAGTTTACAAGACCACAAGTTGACATGAAGTTTGCCATGTGAGACAGGGCTATTGTTATCCAGAATTGTTATAGATTGTATATTTTATAGCCGTATAAGCAGGATAGTGTACAGTTAGCAAAATAAACCCATGCAGTACTTGATCACATGATTCAGTGTGTTTCTGTTTGGCCTTACAGTAGTAAGCTCCTGCAGGAGCTCAGGCAGGAAGCTGCGTGCTGCCTGGGATTGCTCTGTGCCACCCTGAGTTATGAAGCTGAGAGGATCTTCAAGTGGATGTTTCTCAAGTTCAGTGTGTCCACAAAGGATGAGGTGAAGCTTCTGTATCTGGTGGCAGTGCACAAGGCACTAGAAACGGCAGGGGAGAAAAAGGCTTTTTCATCTGTAATGCAGGTATTTTTTCAGCTCCATTGCTAAATCTTGGATAACCCTTCTGTATTGTCTTTTTCTGTGGCTGAAATGTTTGAACGTTTTGTCATTCAGTTGGTGATGAGCAGCCTTCAGTCTATCTTGGAGAACTTGGACACACCAGAGCTGTTGTGCCAAAGTGTAAAATGTATTTTGCTGGTGGCCCGTTGTTATCCACACATATTCAGCACCAACTTCAGAGTAAGCGGAGCAAGCGGTCTTAAATTTAAAACCTGGAAATCTTAAAGGAAAGAACTTGTAAATGAACTGCTGCTTTTGTTTTCCAGGACACAGTGGATATCTTAGTAGGTTGGCATATAGACCACACACAGAAACAGTCCCTTACTCAACAAGTGTCTGGTACGATTTGTTTTATATTTAGTTTCATTTCTCTTTTTTGGGAAATAACCTGTCTCAATCTATCTTTCTAGGCTGGCTACAGAGTCTGGAGCAGTTTTGGGTGGCAGATTTGACCTTTTCAACTACATTATTGGGACAGTTTTTGGAAGATATGGAGGCGTATGCTGAGGTAACATGAATTGTTTTCATTTGATTTCTGATTGTCTGATTATTATGAGATTTCTGAGATTCTAATGCTCTTTACTTTATAGGATCTGAGTCACGTTGTATCTGGGGAATCAGGAGACGAGGACATCCCCCCTCCCACAGTATCCCTGCCAAAACTGGCAGCCCTGTTGAGAGTTTTTAGCACTGTTGTGCACAGCATCGGAGAACGATTCAACCCTATCAGAGGGCCTCCAATCACAGAAGCATATGTCACTGATGTTAGTGTCCAACATGCATTGCCTCTGCTTCAGTTATGTGTTACTGCAGTACAAATGGATCATCTAAGATAAACCTCTGCCATTAATAGATCAGAATACACACACGCAGTCCTTTACTGATCTTGATGTAAAATGTTTGCATTTTCTCGCTCACAGGTTTTGAATCGTGTTTTGGCCTGCGTCACCACAGCCAAGCAGGTGTTCTTCTCGGAGGCGGTGCTGACAGCGGGGAATGAGTGTGTGTGTGTCCTGCTGGTGAGCATGGACTTGGGCAGCCAACTGATTGATGCTGTAATCTCTTATGGCCTAGACCAGCTGGACAGCTGCCAGTGCTGCGGACCAGAATACAGCATGTCCGTCCTCACTCTGCTTACACTGGTAGGACTTGACTTGATTAATCCAATAATCGGCAGACTGGAGTACAATTTATGGGATTTACGTACATGCACACGATTATCTTTGTCTTTGATTGAAATTCTTTTTCACACATTTAGTCCATTTTTATTGTGTGATTGTAGACTGTTGATCAGATAAACACCAAAATCCCGGCTGCTTTTGTGGAGAAGTTGCTGGCCCCAAATTCCCAACTATTAGAGCTGCGCTTCCACAGAGAAAGAGAGGTACGATCAGTAACCTCAATTCTTATAAATTTTAACACGCACAACAGCTATGAGTTAATGCATTTTTGTTTGTCACAGGTGATGGCAGCTGCACATGGAGTGTATCATGCTGTCCTGAGCCTAAAGAACATCCCTACCCTGGAGGCAGCTTATAAACTGGTCTTGGGCGAGATGGGCTGTGCGCTGAACAGTTTGCTCAGCCCTCTGGGTTTGCCTGCTGCCTGTCCTAACATACAACATCCTGCCTTTAGCCAGCTGCAGTTCAGCCCAGAGAGAGCGGAGTTTATCCTTATCTTCAACCTCAGTGCTCTCACCACCATTGGCAACACCAAGAACTCCCTCATCGGGGTCAGCATGAGTTCATAACTAGTTCTGTGAAAGCATTTTTTGCAGTCATACAAGAAAATGTGTAAAGGGAAGAGGAGTAACGCTTATCTTTTGTGTGTTACAGATGTGGGCTTTGTCCCCTACTGTGTTTGCCCTGCTCAGTCAGAATCTAGTTGTAGTTCACTCTGATTTGGCAGTTCATCACCCTGCTGTCCAGTATGCAGTGCTCTACACTCTCTATTCTCACTGCACCAGGTAAAAATGCAACATTTACTTTACTTGTCTGGATGATGCTTCTTGAAAAATGTACAGGGTTATCACAGTCATAGTCTTTTCCAGGGGCCGATCAGCTAATTTGTTTTCTTGAAGATTGGTCATAATTACTTGAAGTCCATTGCAAAAAAGTTTCTAAAGTTGTAGAACTATTACAGTATTACTGTTTCACTATATTTTTGATCACACAAACTTTGGTGAGGATAATACACAAGTCTGATTCATTAGGAAATTTGTGTGAATTTAAATGATTATAAAAAACTAAATTAAAATCACAAATGTATTGGGCAAAAAGTGTGAGTTTAGCGAGTGACAGCGTGGTTTCATGAATTATGAAGTGTTATATAGATTGTATTTTTTCAGTGTACATAACTGTAAAAAAAAACACTTAGTCATTCACTTGAATTGAGCCTCATTCACTCTAGGTGTGATAACAGATAGACTGCTGCCTTTCTCTCTTTATTTCTCCCAAGACATGATCACTTCATCTCAAGCAGCCTGAGCTCTTCGTCTCCATCTCTTTTCGACGGTGCTGTCATCAGCACAGTTACCACAGCAACCAAAAGGCATTTCAGCACGCTCCTTAATTTGCTGGGTATGCTGCTCAGCAAGGATCATCTCAACTCTGAGGCGAGGTAAAGAGCTCACACTGCCTGTCTATAATGGGGCCTGTTGTGATTAATTAATCTGAACCACTTGCTCTTTCAGCTGCTGTAATCACTTACACAGTGACGAGTGTAATTACACCTTTCTTTTTAATTCCTTGTTTCCATATGGCAACAGTTTAGAATTTTTGGAAATTAGTGAATATGAAGTGGGGTCCAAAAATGCTCAACAGAAGTTTTTTCAATCTTCAAATTCAGTGCCATAATAGTTTCAAGTAAAAGTTTAATTGAGAATCTTTACATGACTTGGAAAATTTATTTGCATTTAGCCTATTTCTAGTTTTATATTATGATGTTTTTTTTCTCTAAATCCTAAAACTTTACTTAAAGATTTTAGATTAGATTTTTAAACACAGATTTTTAGTATGGTCTCAGCCTCTACTGTATGTTATTCCCTTTGATTATTATTTATTTTATCTTTTTTAACAAACTTTTTTAGGCGGCTTTTACTCACTTGGTCATTAGAGGTGTCTCTGATGATGAAGAAATCTGAAACCTACTCCCCTCTGTTCTCACTCCCATCCTTCCTCAAATTCTGCAAAGGGTTACTGGCAAATTGTGAGTTAATATCCCTGTTATTAATTCTGCATTTTGAGTTCACAAAGGTGAAAATGTTATAAACACAAAATCATTCTCCAGCTCAATAGGGGTTTTAACAAATAATGGATTAGGATAATAAACTGTTGACCAAGTGAATGGATTTTTAACATGTTGGTTTTCCTCTATGCAGCCTTGAATGAGGACCCCATCATATGTCTGCAGGCATGTAACAGTCTACAGGTGCTGTCGTCTTCCTTGACCACAGAGCTTCTCCATAGGTAATCACGAATGCTGTGCTTGTTAGACACTGTCTTCCTGCAGGGACATTCATTAGTGCTGCAACTCTTCCTCCTGCTCTTGGGGGTGGAGGTAAAAAACATCTTGTTTGATCAGCACTGATTCTGTCCCCTTTCTCTGTGCAGGTGCGTGGATGTGTGCCGAGTTCAGCTAGTCCACTCAGTAGTCCGAGTCCGGCAGGCCTTTGGGAAATTGCTGAGATCCGTTCCCATGCACGTTGCATTGAGGTTTGCAAGACTCCTTTTCAATTGTCTTGAATTCACACAATAGAAACCAGAGGGGGAGAAATAAAAACTACCTTGTAGTTTTACATCCAGCTGTAGTTGATGTGATGGTAATTGTCGGCTTGTCTCCCAGCAGTGCCCGTAGTCACTCTGAGATTAAGGAGATTTCTCTGGCCATCCGCCGACACATGAGCAAAGTGCCTAGCAACACATTCCACCCACAGGACTTTTCTGACCTCATTGGGTTCATTCTATATGGAACTGTCCACCGTGGGGGGTGAGTAGGCTCATTTCTTTATTCTCACGTTGAGAACACATGGACATATGTTTGTTCATTTGAATATATTTGATCAAACCCTGTACTGTAGAAGATCTGCAGCTGAAATAAAAGCATTTTGTGCGGGTGCTGGGAGTCATTATATTTAGAATTATTTATTAGATGTTCATTGTTTCATACCCAGTAAGGAGCCCTGGTTGGAGCGGCTGTACCACAGCTGTCAGCGGCTGGAGAAGAAAGACTCTGCTATGGTGCCTCGTGCCCTGCTGAAGACTGAGGCAGTGCTGTGGCAGTGGGCGGCTTGGGAGGCCGCACAGTTCACTGTTCTCTCTAAACTCCGGACCCCTCTGGGACGAGCCCAGGATACTTTCCAAACCATAGAGGGTTAGTGAGTTATCCCTTTAGGAATTTGGCTCATCTTAAAAAAAAAAAAAAATCTGATTTATTAGAAGAGTAGTTCGCTTAATTGAAGTTTTGACACTATCCACTCACCTTCGTGTCATTCAAAATTAAAATGACTTTCATTTGTCATTCTAGACAATTGTGAATGCATTAAGCAGGGTTCGTACGGTCATGAAAAACCTGGAAAAGTCATGGAATTTTAAAACAGCAATTTCCAGGCCTGGAAAAGTTTTGGAAAAATAAATTAACCCAGAAGGTTTTGGAAAAGTCATGGAAATCTATTTCACAAATCTCTGTATAATATAATTATGTTTAATCAGGACCTGAATTTCGGTGCGGGATTGCGCATAGGCTATGTTATAGTTTTACTCATTCCCGCAGCTTTCGACTTTAAAATGATGGTTATTCACACATTTATTCAATAGCCTATAG
>JAFVLL020032363.1:0-13047 GCA_021397915.2 Tor tambroides | reverse complement strand
CATCCATTGTTGTTAAGATAATGTGGTGTAATCACGTGGAAACACTGTCCACGATTAAATCATGTTCAACCAAAGTGCTATTTTTTTGAGTGTAGTTGGTCACACTTTAGTTTGGGGACCAACTGTCACTGTTAATTAACTATTAACTATGACTTTTGCCTCAGCAAACTCCTAATTTGCTGCTTATTAATATAGTTAGCAAGGTAGTTAAGTTTAGGTATTGGTTTGGATTAAAGAATCTAAAATATGGTCATGCAGAATAAGGTATTAATATGTGCTTTATAAGTACAAATAAACAGCCAAAATGTTTATTGCATGCTAATAAGCAACTAGTTAATAGTGAGAATCGGTCCCTAAACTAAAGTGTTACCAGATTACCAGTTACCAGTTTAAAGTCAGCATGAAATGAAAATTCATCCTATTTAATTTCTAAACACATGTTATTGTGGACAATTCATCCATGCATCCACCAATCATTTAGTCCGCTTAAACCGGCCCTCTACAACAAACTTCAAGCTTGCATTCATTTTTTTAATGCAGCATCCACATCTCAACATCCAGCCAGCAACAGATACATACTGTAGAACCAAGCACCTGCCCCACATTTAAATCATTTACAATAATCCTTTACACTCGGATGTACGTCAGAATACAGAAAAAGATGTGCCGCTATGTCCGCATCATTACATCTTTAAACATGATAAAAAGGAAACTATGAGCAACTACTTTATTCAGCAAAAGACCTCACAATCACATATTTATAAAGCGCATTCAAAATTCATGCAGATGTTTTTTACAGTGAGCTCTTCATGAAGAACTGCATGAACACATAGAGGAGAGTGAGGCATGTCCTCCAGGCACTGAAACACACAGCCTCTGCTGTCTCTCGGAGCCTTTACTCTTACATCTCCACTCCTGTCTGGACCTGCTCTGAATGTATCATTGCAGAAAACCATGAAATAATTTGAGCTGATACTGCCAGTTTAAATGACTAAAGCATGCCATCACAGTCATTATGACATCAATCTTTCCTCCAACTCACATGTGCATTTACTTCAAACAAAAAAGAGAGAGAGAGAGAGAGAGAGTGAGAAAGGGAGGGAATCTGTAAACATTCAGTTTATAGAGAAAACTAACAAGCACAGTTTGTCTAGAAAAATATACTGTTACATAAATACGCATTTTACATTAATTTGTAAGTTGTCATAGCACGACTAATACTTAAAATCATCAGTGAGGATGATGAGTATCCTTTGAAATGATCATCTACAAATGTATCCTGTAATGGACAAATGGAATGTGCGGGATTTCTAATGGAATTTCATAATCATAATTTGAAACCAGTCCTAAAGGATTTCATGAGATTAAAAAAGAATCCTCTAAAATTACACCAAGAATCAAATAACATCCTGCTGGGTCACACTTTACTTTAAGGTCCAATTCTCACCATTAGCAAACAATTAACTATGACTTTTGCCTCATTAAACTCCTAATTTGCTGCTTATAGTAAGGTATTTGGTAGGATTAGGGATGTAGAATATGGTCATGCAGAATGTGCTTTATTAGTACTAATAAACAGCTAATATGTTAATAATAGGCATGCTAATGAGTGACTAGTTAATAATGAGAATCTCATTATTAGAATCTCATCATCTCCTGCTGGATGAAGTGTAATTGCATTTTATTTCCAGAATTCAGAGTTGTGTTGAAGGACTGGGATCTTCATCTTCAGTCCTGCAGAGTTTAATTCCAAACCAGCTGATTTTTACTTAATTTAGATGTTATAAACATCATGTAGTTATATATAATATCCCCAAAACGAAGTATCTGTAAAACACACTTTTAAATGATATTTACCATCAGGTCATTTTTCAACAGAGATCATATATGCAAATAAAAACCATAATGATCTTATGATTCAAAAACATACATGCTTATTTATTTAAATCAGATATTTTTTATCAAATCATGGTAGACAGCAGCAATCATCTGCATAGTGATTTTTTTCTTATGTATATCTGAACCATATGAAGTGCTTTCTGAGTTTTACAGCATGCATTGTTAAAGGACAGACTATGGAAATGAGTAGTGCTCTTATATGAAGCCAAAGCCGAAAGTGACTATTAATATCTATGAATCTGAAGCCCTTGTTCAGGATTGGAGCTAAAATGCACACTAGACAGAACCAGAGGTAAAGAGCCCTGCCATAGGATCCTGTTTGAGTCCTTACAGATATTCTCATTTGATCCAATTAGGATCCTTTAGGATCAGTCCCAATTTATGCCATAAATTCCATTAGCAATCCAGTATGCAGGGCAAATTTAAAACAATTATTAAAAAATAGCATTTATTATTTACCATAGTAGCTATAAGTCCAGTCAGTGCTACCAAATGTATTCTTAGCTTGAGTCAGTTTTGTGAGACAAAGTGTCAAACAAGACAGTCCATTTTTTCCTGTATATTAAAGCACTGTTGACACAGTAAACATGTCTTTAATTCAACAACAGTAATCTGGACTAAGACGTGGCACTGTTGTCACAACACTGTTGATCTGCACATGTGGTCATTAAGCCAGAGGACATGAAAGACATACAGTAGCTTCAAAGAGAAAGATTCATCACCATTTGCCAGCACTAATATGCTAGCCTGGAGATCAGCAATCATTTGCATCAAAAAGATATCTATTCGCAAAGATACCTAAAAGATATGGAGAACAACTTGAGTTGAGCTGATCAGCTTGTAAAAAGTGGAGATTTGCAGCTCTTCTGCCTCATCAGATCCTTAAAAAAAGATTTGGTTACACTTTATTTTAACAGTGTAATTACACATTTAAGTACTGAGTAATATTAATGAATTACATGTACTTAATATATGTTTAGAGCTGGGATTAGGGTTTGGCTTAGGGTTACTTGCATGTAATTATGCATAATTAATTATTATTATTATTATAGTAAGCATATGTAACCTGTGTAACAAAGACACCTTAAAATAAAGTGTTACCAAAGATTTTTGTTAGTGTAACCCTAGTGAAAAAATAAATATACTTAAATGTATTTGAAATACATTTATTTCATGCTAAGTATACTACAAATATATTTACATATTTATGTGTTTAATAAAAATAATTTGCAATTGGACTTTTAGTATACTAAACTGGTATACTTAAAGTCCTCTCAGTTGGAACTAATTTTGTGCTTAATGCATTTTAATTGTGTGGAAATAGTGCTGAAGTCCAACTAAAAATATACTGAAGTATATTTGATTGTGCTAAAGTGGAACTACTGCAAGTATACTTCAGGCACACTTTAAATATCTTGCATTTAAAGACCGATATTATTCAAAGATCATACAATCCTCATCAATTGTGACATTAAAACACATTTTGGGCTTAATATTTAGAAAAGAGCATTGTGCACAAGTAGTACTCCAGATAAAGTTTTTTATTATAATTTTTATATCAGCAAGTCTCAAGAGATATGTCAGTAGATATGTTAACAGATTTAAAATATACTTATGCAATTTAAATATATTACTTTTTTACTAGGGAACCCTATGTAGCAGGTTGATTCAGTCATATTAGATCATATTTTTGACTTGAATAAAACCAGTTATATTTCATTTAGATGCTTTTATATGAAGCGCATTTTAGGTTATGGAACCTTTTTTTCACAGTGTACTCAAACATGAACATGAAATATGAGCAAATATGGACTGTGTCAGGAATTGTGTCAGGAATTCACACCCAAAAAGAAAATGGGATAATTCCTGAACATCTCTCAGCATTGAGTTTGTACATGGAGATACTTCAGACATGTGAGGTTTGCAGTAATCATTTCTCAGATAACATTAAATGTGGAGGGCCGCATGAGGGACCACCATACCCCACACCAAACCACACAGCGAAAGACGAAAAGTATCGTATGGGACTCTATGATTTGTACGAATCCCAGAACAAGAATTCATGCATGATCTTCAAAGGCAATTGTTACTTAAGTTCACTCATAAATCCATCTCCCCATATCTCAAACAGTGTTGCGAAATACACACCTAAAGGGGAAGCTTTCTTTTTTTTTTAACAATATCAGCTTTGCTTTCCTGAGAGCTGCAACTTTACAAGTCTAATCTAAGCGTCTAGTAATGTTCCCTGTGGGGATCTGAAGCTTTGAACCTTTGGAAAGGTTACAGGCAAAGAGAAGCTGTCAAAAACAACAGTTCATATCCCATAACATAACATATTCTATAACACAGAGGACGCAGAAGTGTTACTGGTGAACAATTTCTATAATATTCTTTCCTTCAGAACTCAAGCACACACTTTTTCGACTTATTATACAAGCACATGTATGAAGACCAGAGAAAGACTGCCTTGCAATTTGCAGCGCTCCTCTAAGGTGCATGTGCATGTCTCAACCAGATGAAAAACAAGCGTATGACTGATGGAATTATGTGTTGGGTGATTTATAGACAGGCAGCGGGTGCAAAACACACTTTTCTTCCCCCTCTTCACTACATGCAATTACTGCTGTTATTATTATCTTTGGACTACTGATAGTTTGTGGTTTTTACCCTCAATTTGAGTGAAAAATGGTCCGATCAACATTTACTGTTCATTACAATCAGCAAGGGCTGTGTAAAGCAAGATCAAGCATTGTGGAAAAGCATATATCTGTTGAAAATTCAGCTCTGACTTCTGTCATTGTGGTCCAATGATATCTCAAAATTTCTAGAATATGTGGCCTATTAAAAATATGTGGCAGTATATTAAAACATCTCAACAATGAGTCTGCAGTCTGAGATTTCTCAAAAATTCTCATTAAATTCCCCAAAATTGAATGATCAATAAGTTCTGAGCTATGCTGATATATTGATAATCATTTTATATTTCTATACTCTGATTGTACTGGATATGGACAACTGACTTCCAGTAAATCAGTAAAAATGCAGTATGCAATATAAAATACAATAGTATTATATAAAACAAAAATACCAACGTCACACAAGGTTTGTCAGTTTCTGCTCTGGCAGTGAAAAAGTGATGTTTATGTAGAAAGACAGCTGAGAATTTAACTGCGATCTAAGTGATCATTTTTACTACTCTTTGGCAATTGCCTATGATACAATAACAAACAGAAGCTTGAGTTTTGATGACAGGACCAGAATAGAAAAAATCTCTACACTTCTGTGCTAGAGAGAGCTTCTTAAGTGAACAGATTTTCAGATCTGACTTAATTCACTATGATCTTTAAAGTAATGACTTGTACCATTGTTCTTTGTGGTAATTTCCATGTGTTGATGTTTTTGAGAAAGCTATCTTGAATGCAATCACGTGTAAGCGCTAACGGGTGAGCTGACGTAGTCTGAGTGACTGGCTGACATTTTGCAGCAGGCAATGGAGTTGTTTAGCAACTAGCAGCAAAGGTCTGAATGAAAGAAATGTCAAAGTCATCAATCACCTGACAGCTCCAGCTCCACCTACTTGAGCAAGTCATCACCATAACACTCCCTGCGCTCATCAATTACACGCGGAGCTGGAATTACTGTCCAAAACAGAGCATTTGTGGGTATTACTGTTGTGTAATGTTTATTCAGCCTGAATTCCTTGACAAGACGAACTGTGGCAGTTTCACACATGAGGTACACTAACACTACTAACAAAAACTACATGCACACTTAAAAATAAAGGTGCTTAATAAGTTCTTCACAGCGATGCCATAGAAGAACCATCTCTCTCTTACCTTTTTATAATCTGAAGAACCTTCTTTCGCCACAAAGAAGCTTTTGTGAAACAGAAAGGTTCTTCAGATGTTGAAGGTTCTTTATGGAACCATTTAGACAAAAAAGGTTCTTCTATGGCATCGTGAAGCACCTTTATTTTTAAGAGTGTATTCTGAAGGAAATGCGAGTGGTGTTTTATGTGTATTTTATAATTGTAAATTTGTAAGTGTTTGCTAAAGTTTTAAGTGTTTTCCTGCAGTGCAGATGCTGAGGTGTTGGGTGATGCTTATGGGCCCAATTCAAAAGAGCACAAACACAACACTCCACTGTCCTGTCTGTAATTTTCTGGTCTCTAGATATGGTTCAGTTCCCATTTGTTGCCATTTTAACATCCACCATCACTTAGAAACAGCACACCTTTACTCATCAAGCTGCATGATTTTATGAATCATTCATGTCAGTTGTACAAAGTTATGGGTTTGTTTAAATCACCAAAACTTATGTAAGAGCACTAGTAATAGTGTTGCTTACCACTAGCAAACATTACTATAAGAACATAACCATGTTTGCATGAGATCTAAATTTGATTTTAATAATTAACATCCACATTCCAACTTTGTCACCCACAAATTAACAATTTTTTCATAATGCAAACGGAATGCATTGGGTGTTCAGAAATGACAAAGCATAAATAAAACATTCATATAAAAATATTCTTTTACAAAATATACTCTCTTACCAATATTTTCAGTGTAAATTCTACATCTGGATTCATCACTATACCAGTTACAAAAAGCTTGTGGTCAGTAGTTTCTTAATATTACAGCGAATGTGATTATTCCAGACTAGCAGCATACAGGAATTTTCTCATCGAAAAAAATATTGCTTGTTGTCTTGTAAACTAAAAAAGCTATTCTTTCAAAAGATACAAATCTCAGTGTATTCATAAACAGAGATGCAGATCCACTATTTCTTTCCAGTGTCTCATTAATTGCAGTTAACAGCAATAAATAAATAAAATCAGATGTTTAGAAGAATTTAACAACAGAGCACAACAGTGATCAGCAACCTTGGTTCCAGGAGTACTTTTCCCATTCATTTTTGCTATAGGAATTTACTTAAAAAAATACAATTAAAAATCTTAAATAAGGCAATTAAAGTTATTAATTAAACCAACCAGTTTCAAGAGGAATCATTACAAACTTTCCCAGGAGAAAAAAGTGCACTTCCATAATGTACTTAAAGTGCTCTATTTTCACACACTAATTTTGTACTTAATATACTAAAAAATATTCTTTAGAACTTCTGAAGATAATCTTAAGAACATCTAAGGGTACTCAAATGTGTTACGTTGGGACATCTTTCATACACTAGTGGGTTCATGTGTACTACAAGTGGTATCTAAATACATTTTTAAATACAGGGATATTATGTTAAAAACACATTTTAGTTCATAGTCATGGTGTCCCAAAATAGCACATTTGAGTACAATTAGATGTTCTTAAGATTATATAATTTTTAGTATATTAAGTACAAAATTAGTGCATGAAAATAGAGCACTTTAAGTACATTATAAAAGTGCATCTTTTTTTCACCTGGGTTGATTTGAAGCAAAAATTATAAGAAAGGACTGTTCTCTACTTCTGGAACCCAGCTGATTTGCTCTATTTGTCAATATCTCTGTAAGTTTCACTGCATGTCTGCAAGATGTCCATGTCTCAGTAGCTCCACTGGTAAAATCAAGGTGCAGGTAGTTGCTATGGGTTTTACAGCAAGGTAGAAGACAAGAGAGCCTTATTTTAATCCAGACAGCTTCAGGATTTCTCGAAGAAAGCAAATCTGTGGCATCAAAAGCACAGTAATTTACACATTTTAGTTCCACGTCCCTTCTCACGCAATTCTTTCTCCAGAATAAAGCCATTAAAGTGAAGGAAGCATGTCTGAAGTAAGGTCTTGTGCAAAAGAACAATTGCCACCTGATTGAGTCATCTCTTAAGGTCAGGATAAAAGACCCTTTCAGGTCAAGCAGTCCATAAGCATCCCTCATTTGCATGTGTACACTTCTGTCCTCTCGCTACAAGTGTTGCATTTGACGTAACAGCACCAAAAAAACTTGCAGTTGCACTGCCACACGCGTGAATACTGGTGCGTATTGTATCCGCGGCCGCAGCACATCAGGTCGCAGCCGTTGGGATGGTGGAGCAGCGTCTTATTACACACCCGGCCCTGAGTCCCAACGCTGCCTGTCAGGGGATCCGCCTCGCAGTAGTTGGGCGATTTCTCAATGTATACCAGATCCGTGTCCATGGGCTTGCGGTAGGAGTAGGGCTTTTTGAGCTTGAGGAAAGTTGGCCGTTTGTGGCGTGTGGCTTTGACCGGCTCCACGTGGACAGCGTGGCTATATTTGTCTTTGAGGATGTAGCCCAGCTCACGAAACTTAGGGAGGGTCATCCAGCAGGTTCTGGTGGTGCAGGATCCAGACACACCGTGACATTTACACTCCAGACGCATGTTCCTTTCCAGGACCTATGAATATGAAAAAGGAGTGCTTTAATGAATCAAATGTGACCCGTGCTGGCAAGATGAGTCGGAATGAGCAAATTTTAAAAAATGAGTACAGCTGTTTGAAGGCGATAGTCAGCAGAGTTGATTCTGAGAAAAACCGAGTTACAGTTTTCTGAAGATTCCAAAGCAAAATCACCAAGCAACAATGCATATTTTCCTCCAATTCTTATCTTAATAATAATTGCTATATTATTAATCACAATATAGCTATTTTTTAATTTTATCTTTGTTATTAAAAATAAGAACAAAGATGCAAATAAACAGTAGTTTAATCAAGAGCAGCGAGTGATTCTGTCTTTTAATGTTTAACATTGAGACAGATCTATATTAAGACCTACTGTAATGCATGGAACTACTGTATATAATGTTACACATCATATTTTTCCCCAACCATTAACTAAACATTCATGTAAGACATAACAGATTATGACTGTGTGAATCTCGCCAAGACATATTTCACAATAATGTAATTTATAGTGAGAAAGGCACGTCTTATGCACACGCTTTGCAAATGTCAGTCAGTGCGATAGTTTTGTTTCATCAGCATGGGTTTGAAAATCATATTTCACTTGTTTGGACTCAGGTCATCGAGAATTCGATATGAATATTTACAAAGCTGGAATGCTGCGCTTTGCAACAACAGACCTACAACTTATGGTGAGATGCAGCTGCAGTCGTCCAGAAGCGAGCAGAGAAAAAGGTACTCCTCTCAGCAAACGCACAAATAAAGAACTCATTTTTGTAAAACCCCTTAAATTTGACCAAAACTGACATTTTTCACTTCTTTTGCCTCATTTGTCAGAAATGTCTCATTGCTGACAATGAACACACCACATATTGTACACACTCACATACACCTGCATCAAAATTGTACTTCTTTGTGAAGAAATCATTATGCTTGCAATGTCATGTTGATGTTTTGTTTAAAATTCAGTCTTCAGAGTGAAAAGGTTTGCTTTGAACTTAAAGCTGGCTTACACTATATGACTTTGGAACAATTTTACAATCTGCAGGAGTCAACGCTAGTTGCCAGAATTTAGAGGCTAGAAGGTTGCGTAGTCCATAATGGGAACAGACACCAATTTTCACTTTATTTTGATAGTTCACTTTAGACATTCTACTAACTATAAATAACTTTGCATCTACATGTCAACTATGTCATTACAGTATTAGTAGACTGCCTGTTTAATATCTACTAACACTTTATTTTGACGCTCCACCGACAGACATTTTACTGACTATAAGTAACTTTGCAAATACATACTTAACTTATTCTATAACTATATCCATAACCCAGCAGTCTACTAATACTCTAATGAGAGTTAGATGACATGTAGTTGCAAAGTTACTTATAGTTAGTAGAATGTCTAAAGTGGACTATCAAAATAAAATGTAACTCAATTTTATAGCTTCAGACTATGAATCCATTTAGTCAGAGGATATCAAAAATGTTTAATATTTTGAGCTGATCTCAGAACACATGCTGTTTTCATCTATCATGGATCTTCTTCAGCAACGATGCATGCATTTCTGTGTGAGCTTGCAGTGTTCAGAACGACTTTGAAAGTCTGGTAGTGTGTGATCCTCAGTCGTTTGGTGCTTTCCTCTGTAAACGTTTTCAAAGTCTGTAATTGTAGGATGTCTACTGTTTAAAAATCAGTTCAGATTTGAAAAGTCATGTAGTGTATTCCAGCCTTCAAGCAGGTGACAAATATTATGAAAACATAAAGCTGTTAGTACACCATTTTTGCAAAAAGCACAACTAGAATTAGCAATCACAGTGCCGTTGTTGGTTTTCAGAAGGTTTTATCTGGTTGCAGAAATGTTATGATAATTTTTTACCCGTTTACCATGTAGTTGCTAGGGCTAAATAAGGAAAGCTGCATGAAGTGTTCAACATTCAACACATTTTTTTATGCTACATGTTTGCTAGTGTTTTCTGGATGGTTGTTAGGGCTTTGCTAATGGTTGCTAGATGGCTGCTACCAATTGCCTGGTTTTCTGGTCTCTAGAAATGGCTTGGGTTCTTTCCGTAATGTCTAAATGATTTTTTTTTTGACCGGACAAGTTACTTTGTTTAATATTTAAAGGTCATGAATATCTGACTTTTTCCATGTCTAAGTACTATAATCGGGTCCCCGGTGCATCTACCAACCCAGAAAACATGAAAAAGAAAAACCCAGTAAATTTTTTTGGTAAGCCTTTTTCTGCAAGCTTGTGAAAAAACAAGCTGCTCAAATTTCACTCCCCCTGTGACGTAGAAAAGGCACCTTATGGTGGTACGGTGTACCAGTTCTAATGCCATTGTGAAAGTTTGAGCAAAGCATGCTAACTGTTCTGTCTCTGGCTGCACTGACTAGCACAGAATACTATTTAGAGTCCCAGGCTCAGAGGAGACAAGAGAGCAGTGGAATTATAACTGTTTTTGTAACTCATGTGTGTTTTTTAATATAAACTTGTGTGTATTTGACAGTTTAAGCGCAATAAGACATGAAAGAGAACTTAGTTTAGTACTCACATGGTGTGTGACAGCTGCTTTCTGTGCACGTGCTTCGGATGTGTGCGCTCAGAAAAACGAATATCAGAAGTTTAAACTAATGTTTTAAAATGCATGATTTCAGCATGATAGACATGATAATCAAAACCAGACAGATGTTTTTTAGCAGAGTATCTGAGGAACGAGCTGTAAAAGCACAGGCATATTCTGGAAAAGGGGGCAGGGAGCAGCAGCTCATTTGCATTTAAAGAGCTGTACACGAAAACAGCCTTATTCTGCTTCCACTTAAAATAGGCATTTTCAAAATGAAATAATAAATGATCTGTGGGGTATTTTGAGCTGAAACTTCACAGACACATTGGGACACCTGAGACTTATACTACATCTTGTAAAAAGGGGCATAATAGGTCTCCTTTAAGGTTACTTGTTTAAATCATGAATCCTGTATAAACAATAACAAAAATAAGGCTTGACTTAGCAAACTGATATCTGGAGTATCTGCTCATGTCATCACATTCAACAAACAATACAATAACTGTACAATAACTGTATTGTCATTGCACACACTGTTATTTTCCCCAACAACATATCAACACCATTGACACCAATCAAAATGGCCTTACGTATTGTACATCAGCTCAACGACTCACACCAAGACCTTCTGCTATCTGTTCTTCAGAGACGGGCACTGCGAGCCAACGTCATTACATGAGCTGGCATGAATTAAGAGTGGGAGGGGAACGTTCAAACAGAGCACTCTTAGTTCGCTCAAGACAAAACCTGCAGCTTGAATGATACTGTAAGGCTAGTCAGTTCACTAAGAGGCAATTTAGCTGCTCAGATAAGACGGTACAAACGGGGCCCTACAGAAAAGGCTCCTTCGATGCACGATGAGAGGAGAAGTGTTGGTGCCAGGAATCAGCTCTCTGTGACCAAACGTGCAACAAGCTAGACATAAGATGGAAGCTTCTTTACCCCTCATTAAACTTGACTGGAAGAGCAAGAGCGATTATTCTGCTTTCTCTTTGGCTGATAGACCTGTTGGCTCTTACTTCACACATGCCCTAGATAAAAGAACAGGTCACCTATAAATGAAAAAATTTAATTTCTTTCAAATTGTATTTGACAGCTTTGACATTAATGGTGTTTGCTCATGAGACTTTCGAGAACCTTCAGAAGACTTGAAATACAGTGCATTCAACATAATGACTGCTTTTGTGGAGTTTTTCCTTTTGGAGAACCATTCCTTTAACTTGATCATGACAACAGATAGGAGGGCTTGCTGTTTCATTTTAATAAAAAAAAAAATTGCAGATGGTTTTGAAAATGGTTTTGACAAAATTGCAAAACTAGAGGATTTAGCTATCCCCCCTGGTGGAAAAGAAGTACATGTAACATGTAACAAGGACACCTTAAAATAAAGTAATAAAGTGTTACTGAAGTTTCAATAGAAATGACATTAAAATATATTTTAGTTTACTATAAATGCTTGTCAGTACCTTTTAACCATATAAACTTAAATTTAACAAAATTCATCATATGTGACCCTGGGCCACAAAACCAGTCTTAAGTTGCTGGGGTATATTTGTAGCAATAGCCAACAATACACTATGGGTCAAAATTATCGATTTTTCTTTTATGCCAAAAATCATTAGGATATTAAGTAAAGATCATGTTCCATGAATATATTTTGAAAATTTCCTACCGCAAATATATCAAAACTTAATTTTTGATCAGTAATATGCATTGCTAAGAACTTCATTTGCACAACTTTAAAGGCAATTTTCTCAATATTTAGATTTTTTTGCACCCTCAGATTCGATATTCAAATAGTTGTATCTCAGACAAATATTGTCATATCCTAACAAAGCGTATTTATTCAGCTGTCCGATGATGTATAAATCTCAGTTGCAAAAAAATTGACCCTTATGATTGGTTTTGTGGTCTACAGGTGGATCTCAATAAATTAGAATGTCGTGAAAAAGTTCATTTTTTCTTGTAAGTTATTTCAAAAAGTGAAACTTTCATATATTTTAGATTCATTGCATGTAAAGTAAAACATTTCAAAAGTTTTTTTGTTTTAATTTTTATGATTAGAGCTTTCAGTTCATGAAAGTCAAAAATCAGTCTCTCAAAATATCCGGGCTGCCATGTCATCTGCTGGTGTTGGTAAAATATCTCTTGTTCTTTGAAACCACAATAATGGAGAAGACTGTTGACTTGGCAATGATCCAGAAGACGAACATTGACGCCCTCCACAAAGAGGGTAA
>JAFVLL020032362.1:0-21737 GCA_021397915.2 Tor tambroides | reverse complement strand
TCTTTACAGTCTTTACCACAGGTTTAGTAGATTTCAGTTTCTGCCTGTAGGTTGGTATAAGATGAACCAGGCAGTGATCAGAGAGCCCCAAAGCTGCCCGTGTAACAGAGTGATATGCATTCTTTATTGTTGTGTAACAGTGATCCAATATATTACTGTCTCTGGTGGGGCATGTAACATGCTGTCTGTATTTTGGCAGTTCACGGGAGAGATTTGCTTTATTAAAGTCCCCAAGAATGATTAAAACAGAGTCTGGGTGTTGTTGCTCACTCTCTGTGATCATATCAGCGAGTTTCTGTAAAGCTGAGCTCACGTGCGCTTGCGGAGGAATGTAAACACTCACGAGAATGAACGAGTGAAACTCCCGCGGCGAGTAGAATGGCTTGCAGTTAATGAAGAGCGTTTCTAGATCAGAACAGCACATCTTCTATATAATAACAATACTAATATAATTTCTGAAATATGTCTTAAAGAAATTTCAGAAGCATGTATTTAAGACACTGCTGCCCTTCTTAGACAATGTTCAAGAAACAGCTGAAGACACATCCCTATTCTGTAAGTGCTAAACAATAAACAAAAGCACTCATCCTAACCCCTATTTATTAGTCATTCTGTACTGTGAATACTGTAGGCTCTTATGACAAATTGCTCGTGATGTTCCTCACTTGTAAGTTGGATAAAAGTGAGTGCTAAATGAAAACATGTCAATTAAATGTTTAAAATTACATCCTTTACAGTTAAAGTGTCAAGCCTAATCTCATTGGAGGCATTCATGTTCTATAACATACTGCTTAATTATGCAGTAATTTGTAGTGATTTGTTTTGTTCTGTTAATTTTAAAAGTACAAGCTGTGTTTAAATATTCATTTATTTATATTTTTTATGTATTCTTTTTATGTATGCAAGTTTTAGTGGAGTAGGAAATCTGCATTGCCTTTCCACAGCAATTTTATTCATGCATTTCTTCTTTTACTCCTGCATCCATTGTTTTTCATAAGGGTCTTTTTGATAAGTATTACCTGTCACACTTATATCCATCACTATTTTCTTTTTATAGGTTTCTTATGAGTGATGTGTTTATAATGCAAATACTTCTTGACAGCTTGATACAGAAAGTTTGTGAAATTTTCATTCTTACCCAGATGTACTACTTTGGGAAACTCCACATGTCCACTTCTGCCATATTTATTAACACAGCAGATACGGAAACGGTAATCACCCTCACATGGCACGCTGTCACCCAGGACCTCGGCAGAAGTGGCTGTCTCTGTTGTCAGGCATCGCTGCCACTCTTGAGAGCCCACTTCCTGACGTTCTAGCACATACACTGACTTAGTAGAGTTTTGCAAGTTAGGTGATGGCGACCAGGAAAGGATGGCACCATTTAAACAGTCAGTGTTCATTTCGACACTCACAGGACAGATGGGTGGGCAGTGCCGAGCAGCTGAATGAGAACAAATTAAATCAGATTCAAAATATTAAATTCCACACTTTAAATGTGTTATTTTCAAAAAGATTTTGTAAAAATACTTTTTTGTTTGTTTTTTTGTAACACTTTAGTTATAGGGACCAATTCTCACTATTAACTAGTTGCCAATTTTCATGCATATTATTAACATATATACTGTTTATTAATACTTATAACGTACATATTCTGCATGACCATATACTACATCCCTAATCCTACCCAATACCTAAACTTAACAACTACCTTACTAACTATTAATAAGCAGGAAATTAGGAGTTTATTGAGGCAAAAGTCATAGTTAATGGTTTGTTAATAGCGAGAATTGGACCTTAAAATAAAGTATGACCTTTTTTCTTATTTTTTGCAATACTATAACTGGTGGATCACAAATCCATGTGTATTCTCTCACTTTTGACCCTGAGTTTGGAGCTTGTTGTTGATCTGCCTGCCATAAAGGTGATTGTGCCTGAGTCTTGATATGATGTATTGACAAAAACCAGAATGTGGGTTTTGCCGAAAGACTTGATAATGGTTTGATGTGTTTCTTGCAACTGCAGTCCATCTTTAAACCAGAAGATATCCATATCATCTTGTTCCACCTCCACAAAGAATGCTGCATTCTCTCCTTCCATCACCTCTAACCTCCGTGGAAGTTTCTTCACAATTGTACCTACCAGATAAACAAGCAAATGAAATTAGCCAGATCTTTCTATTTGATATGTATTTCAAACTGCAACACAAACTCTCATGTTCATAAGGCATAAGTAAAATGGTTTTTTTTATTATTATCATTTTTCTATTTATTTTATTAACAAATTGCAGCTAGGCAACACACACACACACACATACACAAAAAGTTTTCTATTTTTTTATGCTTTTAATTATTTTTATGCTTTAGTGCTTCTCACACTTATCTTGGAGCAAAATCAATTGTGTAAAACTTAGCTGAAAGCGTTAACATGTCAACTTCGATAGCTCTAATAAGACTTATTCTTCATGTACCGTACCTTTAACTGCCAACTCTGCAATAGTCTTTCCACCATCAGGCATCTCGCACAGGTAAACTCCATCATCATCTGCCCCAACATTTTGTATGGTTAGTCTTCTCCGTGTTCCCTTCTGTTCCATGTTATACTTATTTCCTTGCTGCAGCCTCTGATCCTCCAGGTACCATGCCGTGGAAATGGACTCTTCTGGAACTTCACATTCCAGAACAGCAACATCCCTCTCCCTGAACTCTGCATCTTGAAGAGCTCGCTTAAATCGGACTGGAGGCCCTATAAACGGAAGAAATTTACCATAAGAAATGCTATCATTTTTTTTAAATAATTGCAATTTGCTTAAGTCATTAAAACAAGTTTTCACAAGCAGATGCACTGTGAAACATTACAGTATATTAATTATCTAAACATGCTATGCATATATCTTTTCAATAAACACTTTAAAATTACGCAATACCTCAACTGGGATGTGGCAGGCCAAGGGCATGGTTAAAAAAAAAGTTGTGGTCATGCAGTTACTAGGAAAGAACATAATCCTACAGGCTTAATTGCACCCTACAAAGCGTAAGCTATGCCCCATTGCATTGTTGATAAGACTGTAGTGATGCTGTCACTCAGGAATGCACTGAGCTCTGTGGCTTTTCTCACCTTTCATCATGCACTGACCATTGGTCAGTGTTCATCGAATACATTGCTCAGTGCATGACTTTGCAACTAAATATATACCCACAAAAGTCAGACAGACATTGTTATATTATGGTCATAAAGAGTAAAGATTTTGTTACAGTAACAATACAACCAATGATTTATTAACTTATAGAGAATATAAAACACATAATTAGTTACAACTTGATATATCAGTGTTATTAATATGCCATAATCACATATTTTAATTATATGCTAGCCTTAAGAATATTTTGATTAGGGGTTGAATTGTCGGAGAACCAAGAGATATGTTAGTTGTTATATACAGATATGTTAGTACAATTAATTAAACAGTATAATTAAAAATGGAGTTACCTTTAACTGACAGTTGCACAGCACTCAGTGTGTTTCCCAGTGCATTTGAGGCAGCACATATGTAGAGTCCTGTATCCTGTTGCTTGCAGTACAGTACTTTCAGGGTGTAATACCCCTCTCTATCCTCAAAAATAAGAAATCGCCGACCTGGCACAATATTCTCTCCATCTTTCTTCCATACAATCTCTGGTTTAGGTTTTCCTGTGACATAGCAACGGAATTTGGCATGTTTGCCTTCTGTGACAGTGAACTTCTTAGCCTTCGACATATTTAAGTGAGGCTCTTTTGAATGTTTGGCCCTCGATTGGTGTGGTGAGTAATGGCCATTGGTGTAGCCATTTGTCTTGCTTCCCTCTCTTTGTTCTGGAATGGGCTCTACCAGGAGCACAGCTCCAGTCATCGCTTCTCCATACTTGTTGACTGCTTTGCACATGTAAACACCTCCATCAGGGGCTCTTGTTCTGAAAACCTTCAACTGGAACCAGCCACCATCTTGCTGGCCCACATGATAGTGGGAACTTTCATAGATCTCATTCAACTGTTTACCATCTTTTTCCCAAACCACCTGAGGTAAAGGCTCACCTGACAGCTTGCAGGAGAATGCAGCATCTTCTCCACGGTCAACTCTTAGAGAAAGAGGTTTGATCAGAAAACGAGGCTTGTTGTCTTGGAATGGGTCTGCTTTCGGTACCAGCCCATCCTGTTGTTGATTCATAATTTTGATTTCTTGCTCTGGTGGAATCACTTTTACTTCATTTTGTTGTTGTGGTGGTGGTGGTGGGGTTGGCTGTGTTTGCTGGAGTTCTTGGGGCTCTTCTTCCACTTTAAGGGTAGCAGCTGCATATGTTTCCCCAATGTTGTTTTTAGCTCTGCAAATATACTGACCAGCATCTTCCATTGTCACCCCAGAGATGTAAAGGCTGTATACCTTGCCATCTTGAGTAATACGGTAACGACCCTCAGGAAGAATAGACTCGTTTTTCCGCTCCCAGATCACTTCTGGCTGAGGATCTCCACCAATCTGACATTTAAGAATGGCATCTGTTCCACATTTCACCAGAACGGGGCGCGGGTAACCAAGCACACGTGGAGCACCTCCAAAAGCATCCATATTTTTTACTGTCTTGTAATCACTTATTCTGTGTTATTATTGGAATTTGGAATGGCACAAATATCTGTGTCACATACCAAGCTCTGGAAAAACAAAAACAAAGTTTTACACTGGTCATCATTTTTCAATCTGACATTTGTAATAATCATGTTATTACAACTTGTTGTGAGTTATGAGTTTAACCAATGTGTTTCTCTCTCTCTCTCTCTCTAATTTGGGAACTTCTCAGTGAATCACTAAAGATTTTTTATAGACAGTTATGATGAGACATAAAAAAATAAAAACAGACAGAGTGCAAGAACTTTCATAAATGTGACAAATGTCAAACTCAAACACAACATTTTGTACATTCTTTCCGGATCCAGTAAAAGAAAATATTACAACCTTCCTTCTCTCTCTCTCTCTCTCTCTCTCTCTCTCTCACACACACACACACGTTATATATAATATATAATTTTAAAATAAGAATTCAGATTTTAAATGATCAAGATTATGTTGTAACTGTTAGTCCTCCATTTAAAAATGTACTAAAGAATATGCAATTTACATTGCATGCTTAGCACAAGGTATTCATATGTAGTACATATTTTAATAACTGTAGTACAAGTGTGGTGAGTTTTCACTGTTGCAGTGCAATGTTGATAATGTAGTGTGAGTGCATTTTTCAAAACTGCTGTTATAGTGTCCAAATTACCACACCTGTACTACATTTAAACTACTGCAGTTACATTTTTTGTAATGGTACAATACAATGCATGTAGTGAAACATTCTTTGCATAAAGGAAGTCCTCTTACAGCAGTCAAGATAACTCCAGTCCCCATTCCCTACTTGAGCCCAGACAGCTGGTGCTGTATATCAGGAGGAAGCATTTAAAATAGTCTGTCCAAATAAAGACGCGGGAGAGTTGGCCATGTGCAGCACAAGACAAAGCATGTTCAGATTAACTACTCTGACAAACACTCATAGCATCAGGATTCATCACTTTTCTATATCAGGGACTATACATCAACATACCATCACTGTTAGTATGATATTTATGAGTGCAGTATGCTAACATAGACTCTCTACTAAGCATGGATTTCTATATAATAAAATATTGTATGAATACAAATCCTTCTAAACTTACTATAGCCTACATGCAAATTACATTTCACACCATGGCTGCTTTTCCATCCAAGTCAGTAGAGAATATTTTAACTGTTTAAAGGACATTCATACATGAAATATTTTTAATTGTTGGTCAATTTACACATGAGCAGATGTTTTGTTTGTTCCATCACATCTCACTGTTTTTAATGTCTTACACCGTAATATCTTATGTCAACATAAATGTAGTTCAATTTTTATAACAAATCTTGTGGTCTGTGTTCTGTTCAAAACTGTTCTGTTTGAAACAGAACTGTTTCTGTTTCTAAATGTGTGGTTGAACGCAAATAACACAATCTCTGTCAGTTAATGAACAGGGAAGCTATATGAATACCTCTCAAATCGGAGAGGTAAACGAACTGAAAGAATTTGTGAGTGATCTCCATTGGATCAAATTGCGCTCCTGGGCCTGTTGGGCTTTCAGAATTTGGCAGTTTACATCCAAGATGACTGCCATATCAGTCAGCACAACATAAAAGATTATTGAGTGCATGTTAAAGACATAGTGCATAAATATTAATTGGATCATGCTTGGTAAATTTTCCGGAAGTGTCCAACAAGTAATATGAACCATGCCCTAATAATAGGTTTCTTTTTGTCAGATGATTAGCACACTCTTGTTTGTTCATGATCACTAATGAAAGTTATTATAAATTGTTACCACATATCTTTGTTTATCATACATTCATATTCAGGGTCGCAGTCAGTTATTGCTGCCTGTCAAAGTTATCCAAAATATATTAACTTTATATTTAAGTTTATCTGTGAATGTTTCTTTTGGTCATATATTAAGTAGTCTATATCTCATACTTCTGAATTCTCTGTATGTTTGTAGTAAAGCTTAGTTTCCAGTGTTGTGTACTGTATGTTGTTCTTTGATACAGTGTTACAGTCTTATAAAAAAATAAACTTTGATTGTGACTTTAACATTTGTGATTGTGCCCCTGAGGTATTTTTTGGAAAAATTAAAACATAAAAAAGATGCCACATTAAAGTTTTTTGTTGACTTTTGATTTCTACAAGGATGATACAGATTGAAAATGATTTTTTTAACAGTAATTTTATAAAGTATAAAATGAACAGTCCCATTGTTAAAATATCTAGTACCACATAGATTTTTGAAACAGAAATGTGAATAAATTTATATAGCGAATATTTTTTATGACATTTAAATTTTAAAAGACGACACCATCATAAAAATTAAGCATCTCAAATGTAAACTCACCTGTCAACAGGAATATCAGATCAATATTTAGGACCAGCCAAAACACTAATCTTCAGGACCTCTTCTTCAGACTAAGAGGATACTGACCCCGATGTCAGCTTTTCTTCTTTAAGAAATGACCTTTGACCTCTGTGTTTGTTATGATTTTGAAAAAATCATATCATTAGCACTGAACAGTTGCAGGGAGTCATAGAAAATATTCCACAGGACAGGAGCTTCTGTCTTCTAAATACTAACATTAATCCACCCAGGTTGATCTCCAATTCTTTCTACTGGCGTGGTTTGTTGCTTGAGCTTCTTGATGTGTCTCTGTATACATGTGCTTCTCATATGTGCCTTTCAGTGTGACTAAGCTCTCCTCTTTTTCACCACCACCAAACAATGAACGTGTCATACGGTACTGGGGCCTGTGTCGTTGTCAGCTCAGAGCCAATAAATGCTTTCACAGCTGCCACCCACCCTACTAAATATAGCACCGCTATCATCGCTGGGGGAGCGGTGGACTGCAAAGGTTAAATTTAGACCACCTAACCACTTGACCCTTTCCACTTGGCAGGGTCTGGGTCCTTTCAAAAAAAATTAATACACTGAAAGATTAACTACATTTCTTCTCTATGTTAACATACTAGTTATAGAATATTCAAAGTCACTCACTGCAGTCATTTTGCAAAGCTGGAGATGGAAAGCAAACCTCACATTTGAGCCTCCATTAAAAATGTCTTTTCATTATATAACAAATTATCAAAACTAGGGACAATTGTTTGAAAGAAATACAACACAACAACACTTTTCAGTCAGAAACCTGCATAAAATGTGACAAAAGTTGATTTGGTTTTAAGATTATAAAGCAAATCAAAATTAAGACAAAATGTGTTGGATACTTGCTGGATTTTTGTTTTTAAAATAATGAACTACAGCAGTGAACTTATTAAATAAATAGAATGACTCAGAAATTTGAAGATAGTTCTGAGAAAAACTCTAGCATCATTTGTTTGCAGATTTGGTTTGATATTTCCAACTACTATTTTCCAAATCATGTCACTAAAATCTAAAGCCAACCTGTCTTCTGGAATCACTGAGAATGGGCATCAGAGGGACAGGAGAACATTTTGGACAGATGGCCAGACCATCACAGGGACACTCTCACACACATTTACACTCACAATCACACCTACAGTATAAACAATTTAGCACCTCCAGTTCATCTATGCTGTCTGACTTTGTATTGAATCTGGAGGAAACCCACACAGACATGGAGCATGCAATCTCCACACAGAAAGGCCTCCAGGCTCAGCCGGGAATTGAACTATGGGCCTTCTTGCTGTGAGGCGACAATGCTACTCACAAGCCACCACGCAGTCCAACGTTATTCACATTTATTTATATACATTTTCATAATATTAATAAGTAAGAACTATAAATCTATATTTATTGTTGTCCTATTGGCCATGCCTAGGTTAAATGACGGCAGTAGAGGTGGAAATGGAGTTTTACTGGGTAGATGGAGAGTCAGGGGCACTTTCAGTGATTGAAGTCTATTCAAATATAAATGTCTCTTTAATCTATAACAACATTACACTTATCTACATTTCAGGTCTCATTCAAGTTATATGATTATAATAGTGCAATAAAAACAAATAAATAAGGCTTTCAAAAATTGTCATTATAAAATGAAAATTGTGAAAGGGATTATTAAAGTCATTAATTACTACATTAATTACATTAATTAGTAAGACCTTAGTTCATCTTTGGAACACATATTAAGATATTTTTGATGAAATCCACAAGCTTTCTGACCCTGAATAGACAGGAACAAATGTCTTAAGGGTTTTGGAATGAGGGTGAATAATTAATAACAGAATTTTAATTTCTGGGTGAACTATCCCTTTAAGCAAAAACTAAAATTCTGAACATATTAAAAAAATAATAATAAAATAAATAAATAAATAAATCTACTCAATGTTTCTCTTAATTTTTCCCATAATGAATGGGTGTGAGTAACTCATTATCTACTGCCAGCCATGCTAAACCATGTGCACAACATATGAACAGAGGCAAATAAAATAAAATAAAACAATTATTTAATTATTTATTAATTATTTATTTGTGCATTAAATTACACACATTAAATTATTAGAAGCGATGGATTGAGTGGACTGATCTGTGTTTTGTGAATGTCATGTGCAGTCTGGGAGTGTAGCATAATATCTCTTCAACTTAATACGTGTCTCATCAACTGTAAACACAAATTCTTTGGCTATAGCCATCACATCTCTGTCAAACAGTGTTTACATTAAAACCCAAGATCATTCTACATAGTTACAAACAGCTTTATCCATGTCCAATTTATTGTTATCAGATACCCTCAGTTCACCCTTTAAAATGCACTCTAGGGACTATAATTACAATATCCTGACCTTTTGTACAAAACATAATTCACAATTCAAAAACAACGATAAAAACTTATTTATTTACATTTACTAACAGGTCAAAGAAAATATATACTAAAAGGTATTACCTTATTTCTTTTAATTTACTTACTTTATTTACATCTTTTTTTCCCCCCTCTGGTAATCAAATGATTGGCCTTACTTCTCTACAAGGTAGTTGATATAAAGTATGGTATCTCACAGAAGTGAGTACACCCCTCACATTTTTGTAAATATTTTATTATATCTTTTCATGTGACAACACTGAAGAAATGACACTTTGCTACAATGTAAAGTAGTGAGTGTAAAGCTTGTATAACAGTGTAAATTTGCTGTCCCCTCAAAATAACTCAACATACAGCCATTAATGTCTAAACCGCTGGCCACAAAAATAATTACACCCTAAAGTGAAAATGTCAAATTGGGCCCAATTAGCCATTTCTCTCCCGGTGTCATGTGACTTATGATTAGTGTTACAAGGTCTCAGGTGTGAATGGGGAGCAGGTGTGTTAAATTTAGTGTGTCGCTCTCACTCTCTCATACTGGTCACTGGAAAGTTCAACATGGCGCCTCATAGCAAAGAAAACTCTGAGGAATCTGAAAAAAGAATTGTTGCTCTACATAAGATGAAACGTAGGCTATGAAGATTGCCAAGACCCTGAAACTGAGCTGCAGCACAGTGGCCAAGACCATACAGCGGTTTAAACTTGGACAGTTCCCTCAGGCTGAGCTCACGCCGCGGTGCCGACCAAAGTTGAGTGCGCGTGCTCAGCGTCATATCAGAGGTTGTGTTTAGGAAATAGGCCGTATGAGTGCTGCAGCATTGCTGCAGAGGTTGAAGGGTGGGGGGTCAGCCTGTCAGTGCTCAAGACCATGCGCCACACACTGCATCAAATTGGTCACGCAACAATAGTCCCAGAAGGAAGCCTCTTCTAAAGATGATGCACAAGAAAGCCCACAAACAGTTTGCTGAAGACCAAGATGAACTTATTTGGTTCAGATGGTGTCAAGCGTGTGTGGTGGAAACCAGGTGAGGAGTACAAAGACAAGTGTGTCTTGCCTACAGTCAAGCATGGTGGTGGGAGTGTCATGGTCTGGGGCTGCATGAGTGCTGCCGGCACCGGGGAGCTACAGTTGAGGGAATCATGAATGCCAACATAACCTGTGACATACTGACTTGAGCATGGATCCTCCCTTTCAGGGCCAGGCAGAACATTATTTAACATGATAACGACCCCAAAGAAGCTGAGGGTAAGGTAATGGACTGGCCAAGCATGTCTCCAGACCTAAGCCTATTGAGCATCTGTGGGGCATCCTCAAACGGAAGGTGGAGGGCGCAAGGTCTCTAACATCCACCAGCTCCGTGATGTCATGTGGAGGGTGGAAGGTCTCCAGTGGCAACCTGTGAAGCTCTGGTGAACTCCATGCCCAATAGGGTTAAAAGGCCAGTGCTGGAAAATAATGGTGGCCACAAAAATATTGACACTTTGGGCCCAGTTTGGGGACATTTCTTAGGGGTGTACTCACTTTTGGCCATTGGTTTGGAGCATTAATGGCTGTGTGTTGAGTTATTTTGAGGGGACAGCAAATTTACACTGTTATACAAGCTGTACACTCACTACTTTACATTGTAGCAAAGTGTCATTTCTTCAGTGTTGTCAAATGAAAAGATATAATAAAATATTTACAAAAATGTGAGGGGTGTACTCACTTCTGTGAGATACTGTACCTTATCTTTTTAACATAGTAATATATGTGCTACATGTATTTCCATATATCTTTTATTTGTTCATGCACCACTGACAAACCTCAGAAAATGGTCACGAGTGGTGTGACTGAGCTAAGACCGAGAGACTCTTATACATTATTGCTCAACATAGCATGACAAAATACTCTTGCTGTCAAAGTGGAACAAAGGTGAAAAAATTAGTTTTGCAATGATACTCCAAAGCAACGAACACTCCAGACACACAGATTTACTGTAAATACGGAACAATTGCAGAACACAAAAAGGATCCAAAGAGCTTGCTTTTAAAGGTATTGTGTAATTAATATTACTATAATTAGTCTTATTATGATTTCTTGTGAATAATTAGGTACACAAGTAATCTTTTTTTTTTACAATAGTCAATGTCTTGACCTCTATCCTTATATGTTCAACTTTACAAAAGATTTTTAGCTTTACAATAGATTTTAGACTTTAAGTATTTCTGTTGTCCTGATAGACAGAAACTAGATATTAGACGTTCTATTCACAATATCAGTTTCCTGTTCTGTGTGTATTTAGATAAGTATGTATTTGACAGTGCTACATGTGTCCCTGTTAAGCAATCCCTATTGCTTGCCACCACTACTAGCATATATTTTAGCTGTTATTGCTGATGCTACTTATTTATGTTAATACATTATTTACTGTATTTTTGAAGATTACTGGAGCTATAACGTTGATTCCAATGGAAAACGCCAAGAAATCCCTTGATGTGTTGTCAACCTCCCTGTCAAAGTAACTGTGCATTATGATCATCTGTTTATATGCCAGTTGTTGTCCTTATTAATCCAATATTAGATTAAGCTTTCTTCCTTATATTTGTGTAAAACTGGGGACTGGGATTTCAAGCAAACCATTTTGTGTCTGTGTGTGTGTGTGTGTGTGTGTGTGTGTGTGTGTGTCACGTCCACAGATGCATATCAGCCTGCGGTTCTATGACACAGCAACTCTTACCACGTTGGCCTCAGCACTCCAGACCTTTCAGGGTCATCAACTCTGACCGCTCCATTAAGAAAGGCATCATGGCAGATGACCTGAGAGACCTACGGAACAAGGTGAGGACAGGAATTAAAAGGATTGGAGAAACATTAATAATTAGAAAGAGACTTTGAAGGAAGACAGTTGTTTAGTACTTCTAGCAAATATTTAGACTATGAAAAAAGTACTCAGGAAGATGACACAATAAGGCAAAGAAGGAGTAGTATAGAATTCCGTTACGTGACTCATATTGAATAAATAAATAATTCTCAAGACAGACAAGTCAAGACAAGTCCTTGTTTCTGCAAATTACCAATAGTCAAATGTTCAAATGTATCAAGTAGCCTACATTTGAACATTTGACCATTTGACAGAATTGAAAAGAATTGATCAATGGTACTGGAGCGTTATGAAAGTGAAATTAAGATACATTCGTCTATAACAATATTACAGTGGATTCAAAAGTCTAGTTATGTTGAATTAAACTACAGTGGATGACATAATGTTTCCATTACAACTGTTATTTAATTTGGCTCTTAGTAGTGGTTAAAATAAATGATTATATGTGATAACTCAAAGGTTGGAGGACTAGTGCCATGCAGTGCCAACCTAAGAACAGGAGCGCTGCTTTAAATTCCATCACAGTTGTTCTAAAGTTCTTTGAATGCTTTTTCCCTTCTAGGTGATGGATACATTCCACATGCACTGCGTCAGGGCTTTAGTGTTGGATGAGGATGGAACTGGAGTGGAAACAGAGGACTTTTTTCAGACCTTAAAAGACAACACTGTCCTAATGGTCTTAGGGGAAGGACAGAAGTGGGCTCCACAGCAGGTCAGTGTTTTTATCTAAACTGAGATTAACAGCACAAATACATGTTTGTTGAAATTGATTGTAATATAATGGATTTTCATAATGTTCTTGGACTGTGTTCATTTTATCAGCTTTCTTACGCTCACATGATTGCTTCCAATTTATATGTTCTTTAGCTTAGCTCCCACTTAGTGAAATTCTATGGTTATAACACTGTTTAGTGGTTGTTAGTAACATAATTAATTAGATATTAACCATTTTCACAGTTCCATAATCATTTTGGTCTACTGACACAACATCATGCCTAGTACAAAGCATAAATAGGGACACAAATTTATGTTACACTGCAATTAACATGCACTTTGATAGCACCTCCTGGTGGAATCCTCAAACTGCACAGGCTGAGTTTAGATCTTGTGGAATAGACATCTGAGAGTCATGGCTATTCTCAGCGTATTGACCTATTTCTTATGAAAATAGCACTGTGTCAGCCAGTGAGTTGAAGGAGAAGAAGGTGAAGGAGGTTTGAAATGTTCATTCAAGCATGTGATAAGTCTAGTCTAAGTCGGTTGGCCAGAGTTAGAAAACTCAGAATTACTCAAACTGTTGTTACATGGTCTCAAGAACATTGTTAACAATAAAAAAAAAAAGAAAAAAAAAAAAAGGTGTCAACACACATATAAAGGACACATTCTTTTTTTTTTTTCCTTTTTCAGAAACACCTTCCAGGTCAGAAGAAAGTAGAACGGGTAAGTGTGAAGAACGAAGTGGACCACCTTAAAGCATTTCTCATGACAAGTGGTTTTCAATGTCTTTTTTCTCCTGCATTGCGAGGAAGGGGGGGGGGGCACTGTCTCTGGGAGTACAGTACAGAAATATTTTCAAAAGCCTACTGTAGTTAGATTCCTTGCTCTCTCCTGACTTCTAAGAAACCTTTTTAAAGGTCACGGTACCTTACAAGCGATCAATTTGGAATGCTCTACATAGGCAGCATCTCAGTCATGTGACCTTTGCATGTTCCTAGGCAGCCAGCCTATGCTCTTCAGGATTACATGAAGGCTTTCACGTCAAATTTCAGGCAAGACATGGGTGACACCTTTTATGATTTGTAAATCATCTTTGTGATATCCTAAATTAAAATCAGTAAGTAGCTACACAGAATTTAGATCTGAGGTTAATCACTGCCTTTGAATAGCGCCATTTTAACAAACCAAAAAAACAATGATATAGTACAGATTTATTGGTGCTGCATGTTGTTCTTGTTTGTATATATTGTTTATACTTATAATTATAAACAAAGCCTATCTCGACTTCATCCAAGCAAAGCATACATTCAATGAAAGAATATTTAAGAGGCCTACCTTTGGGAACAACCTTCACATAGTGCACATACAATGCCTCTGAAGGCAGCTCACTAGGTTTTGGAACAGATCGATATTATGTACTTACAAGACCAACAATTATTTCTAATAATAATACTGGACCAACTTCCTTCACACTATTGTTTGCTCTTTTTAAGGCACTTTCATGCCAAATGCAAAAAAGTGAACGGATAATTAAATTGTATAAAAAAAAACAGGACAGTGGCACTCCAGGAACAGAGTTGTCCATCCCTGATATAATATATTTTTACTGTCACTAAGAACATTCTTTATCAAATGTAGTATCTACTCTGGCATAATGATATTTAATATGAAACTTGTTTCAGACATAAAGATGTAAACATTTTATTAACTTTTCTTTACAACCAAAAAGCTTTGGAAAATTCTGAGCCTGGCAGATATGTCATTCCATACAAGATGTGTAGTCCTGCAAAGGAAAATTTCTGTATTTCAGTAAACTGTCATTTTAATTCTGCGAGTGCACAAATGATTTATTTGTGCAGAATGTTGTGTGTAGTAACAATGTCACAAGGGGACTCAGAGATGAGGAGGGACTGGAGTGCAGACAAAACATTTTAAGAAAGATAAATCAAAACAAACAAGACACTACAAATAAAAGAAACAAAACAGAAACACTAAAAAAAAAAAGAAAAAAAAAAAGAATTGAGAACACCAACTAAATGCTAGGGAAAACAACCAATACCTAATAAATACAATGGAATTCAAGTGCTGAATAAACAAGGGCTAAATGAGAGAAACAAGCAACACCTGGAGACAGTCAAGGAATTAATCAATAAAGAAACTACAACTTGACTACAAAACTAAAAAAGGAAACCAACATACCAAAATTTCAACATAAAAGTCCACAACACAGGGAATTACACTTTTTATTGCATCCTTCGATTCCTTCATGTCCATCCTGCACATTACCTCCACATCTCCCTCCCCCCAATATCCTTCTTCCAACATTTTGAGATTTTGACTGAAATACCAAATACCATATTTAAGCAAAATCTCGTTTTTCTTGCTCTCTCTCTTTTCCATGTTATTACTACACAGAAACATACAACCAAGAGTGCTCCTGGATGTGGCTGGAAAAAAACAAGGAAAGACGTTGCCAAAGTGACTTTTGATCTTTACAAAAATCACCCAAAGGATTTTATTGGCTGCCTAAATGTGCAGGCAACGTTGTATGGAATGTACTCTGTTTCCTATGATTTGCATTGCTATAAGGCAAAAAGAATGCTAAGGTAAGTGTGTTTGTCCATGTGTGTCATTAGAAACTCTGTAGTTTGAGATAGGGAGACAACTAAAGTATGTAAGCCAACACAAGCCACTAGATGATATCAACAATAACAAAAAACTTTCTCAAGATTGCTATTTTATTGGAACAGTAGTCAGAGCTGCCAAGCAAACTTGTGACATAAATTAATTAAAATAAATGTAAACTAAAAACATTTAACCAAACTAATTAATAATCTCAAAAGTTATTTCATCACTTATTATGATTTCATCCATGTTCTTTAAGTGATCATTGCATGCTGCCTGCTCCTAGGGAGAGTTTTCTAAGATTTGTGCATCTCTGTTATGCATGTTTTAAGCTCCTGTGAAAGCTTTTGAGATTGAAACATGAATCACTAACCACTCTTTCTTGAGAAATCAGATTTGGTAAAGACTAGGCTTTGTGTACCACTGTAAAGACTTATACCTATTCACTCAGCTGGTACACAAATACAGTCTTGTATGAAGTGCATGTATAAAGTACAGTCAATAGTAAATTATACAACACAACAGATCATAAATTATCTTTGAAAAAGATCATTTACCTTAATATATTATAGAAAGTAAACACAAAAGGCTTATGTCTCACTGATCTTCTTTTCTCTCTGATAAAAGGGAAGCCCTAAGATGGACTCTCTTCACTATGCAGACTACTGGCCATGTTTTAGTAGGAACTTCTTGTTATATACAGCATCTTATTGATGAGGATGAGAAAACGGAGGCACAACTGATATCGCCTGCATGCATCATCAAGCAGTTACAAAATTAAACGATGGTGTTTCAGCTAGAGAAAACTAACTAGAGTGCACTGCTTGTAGATTTAATGCTTGACAAAAAAAAAGTATATTTGTGAGTTATTTACTTATATGTAAACAGGAAAATGTACAGTTAAAGTTGCAAAGTTGACAATGTTTACCCATACAGTAAATAATTAAACGTTAAATGTAATTTAATTTTATTTTGCCTTTAAATTATAATTTCCATACTCACAAAATTGTTTTGTTTTGTTACCTTTAAAGGGGTCATCGGATACCCATTTTCCACAAGTTAATATGACTGTTTAGTGTCTTAATGAAAAGTCTATAACATACATTGGTTAAAATTTCTCAATGGTAGTGTAAAACAACACCCTTTTTACCTAGTCAAAAACAGCTCTGTTTACAACGACTTGTTTCGGTGCATGTCCCTTTAAAAGCTAATAAACTCTGCTCACCCCGCCCCTCTCTTCCGTGGGGTGACAAGCAGGGGTGTATTCCAGAAAGCACAGTTAACTTACCGTCAGCTAAACCCTGAACTTTCGGTTGATTAACCCCAAACCTTGCTTACTCGAGGTATGTGGTTCCAAAAACGCGTCCGGGAGTAAGTTCATTCAGCTCAGAGTATGTTGGTTAAGACTCAAGACATTCTCAACAGAGCGACGAATCAACGAAGAAAAAGCCCGCCATGCTGTTTCTTTCTTCTTCTTTTGTTCAATGGTCATACAAACATGCTTAATGCATATCGCCACCTAATTGATGGTTGTGCAATCATTTTTATTTTTTTTTCATTTAAACATTAATCCTTGAGAATATGAATTATATTGTTTGTTTGATGCTAAATATATATTAAGTCATATCGAGTATGTATTTTTATTATAGAAATACATTATAGAAAATGCCAATTCATGTGTGAGATGATAATATAAAATGTAATAAATATATATAATAAATCAAACATTACCTAGTCATAGTGTTTTATAATTTATAGGGATAACTGTTATATATGCTAATAAAATAAATATAATAACTATATTAGAATAATATATTACCTTATTTATTACTTATATTAATATAAGTAATATGTTAAGTATGTTAAACTTTATCATTAACATATCATATATACCCCCCAGTTCTCTGAGGCCACGTGCACACTGCAGCTAAATTCGGTTGTCAGTTCACCTTTTACTCCTTGATCGCGTTCTGTACACACATAATTCACGAAAATATGGGAGTGACAACCGCATTCGACAACCGCATTTACTCCCGAAAAATACAGAACTGAACCAAATTCTCTTTAAGACAAGTCATGTCACTCGGCGGCCATCTTTGAAACGCCTCTCGGGCATCCAAGTGCAGCTCCTATCACTTTGTATGGGGAAACATCAAATTCTCCAAAACTGTTCACTAAGCTTACGATTAAATTTCATATTTGAAATCACCAATGAAATCGGACAACAACTGTCATAAATGTTGTTTCTTTTGCTCAAATAGCGTTATAAAAAGCTTATTTCTCAGGCTAGATCAGCCAGTGCGCATGCGCAGTCCTGAGCGTGCGTCTCAGAGCGCTGACTGTCTCTATCCACCTTTTTTTTTAACGCGGAAGTAAGCCTATGGGTGAGACCTCCGGTTGATAAGCCGCTGTAGGTAAATAACAAGAATAACAACATGCAGTAAACGGTAAAACTGTTTGCACTACAAACCAGTGTGTTCATAATTAAGATAATACATTAAAATAATTTGATAAGACACACCAATTTGCAATATCAAGCAGTAAAACGAACTGTTTTGTACAGGTAAAAATAGCTGGACGGAATGAGACCGGAAGCTACACCCATAGAATTTACAAATGGCCGCGCCCATTTTTACGGCAAGAAAAAGGTTTTTTTTTTTTTTTTTTTTTTTTTTAAATTGAATGCAAGAAAAAGGTGGATAGCAACCGGGACTTCTAACAGCAGCTGCAGTGACGCGCTGACTTTACCGATTAGCGATTGGCTCTTTCATTCAGAAGGCGGGGCTTCCTGCGTTTGAGCGGCCATATTAAGCATTAGCCATATTGCATTTTCCCCCATTGAAAACTATACGAGTGACATGTCTTGGGTATTCTATAGTCTTTGACTGAACTGAACAACTAGTTGTTAACGACGTATTTAAACTAGGGGTGGGTCAATAAATCGATATGGCGATATATCGCGATTCTTCTCAGTGCGATACGATAATCGATATCTGGCGACAAATATCGATATTTTAATTAATATAATAAGGTGCTCTAAATAGATTTCCCTGTTCACATCATCTAAAAACGCATGGAAATCGCGGCCGCGCCATTTCCAGCTTCTGTCCAAGAGCGCTCTGAGCAACCATGAACAGCGTTCTCTATGAAGATGGGAAGCACGAGACATCAAGGATAAACAGGATCCCCAGCCACTGTATTAGCTTTACTGCTATATGCTTATGGAGATGAAAACTAGCTGCCCCAGAACAGCTATCAGCGTGGACCATAGGCACCGATCACGTTATTATTGCAGAGCGCATATTCAGTCCGTGAGTAGCCTCTCCGCTCGGAACAGGTGTGAGAGTGCGTCCAGTTTTATGTGAACAACACTGGATGCTCTCCCTCTCTCTCAGATATTACAAGTGCGCGTTATGCAGTGTGAACAGTGGGCACCGACCGGCAGAAACATAAATCTGCACCTATGGCATGGAGGACGAAACAAAACCTGAGACGTAATGCGGCGCAGAAGTGTGCAGTGTGTGTGCTTGCCGCGCGTCTACATTTGAAATAACGAACCTGAGCGCGCCAAAGATGTTAACTACTATTTCTTCGTGTGGGGCTCCGTTTTTATAATGAGAGGAGTAGAAAGGTTGAGAAAGCACTCCAGGTAAATTTTAAAATGTACCAGGTTTATATTATATTATATCGATCTAGTTTTTTTTTTTTCCTGTTTGATAAGCAGTTAAATGTGTTTGTTTACACACAGAGAAAAAGAAAAGTGTAAGCTTTTAATAAGTCCAAGAATAAAATGATTAATTTAGCCTACTCAACATGTTAAAATTGATTTACAGAAGTTGTTTTGCTGTCTTCTAACAGTTTGGACTTGAATAAAGAAAGAAAACTTGCACTTAACCTTTTCACAGGCATTTTGTTTAGAGATATGGTGATGTATCATTATAGGATTTTCTAGAAATATATCGATTATTGCAGAATCGCAGTATCGTGATATTATCGTTATCGTGAGCCATGTATCGTGATTATATCGTATCGTGAGCTACCCTGCGATTCCCACCGCTAATTTAAACGTATTTGTATGTGAGATGCAAAAAGTAAATAAATAAAAAAAATAACAGTGAAAGAAGTCTTAACCTTAGCACATTTTTGACTCGGGGCTAGTTGCGCTCACGCACAATTAGCAGTAGTAAAGTGTCAGTGTTGCCAGAACTTCATCGGAAGAAGAAAAAACAACAAACAAAGACAAGCACAAAAAACACTAAAACACCCAAATGCTTTGTGTTTTATAACACCAAAAAAAAAAAAGGAACATATATCTCATATCCGTAACAGACCACTTTGTTAACTCCATGAAGTGGCTAGTTTTATGAGCTAAGACCTCATAAGTAAATGACATGGCAATGCTGCAAGACAGCGCTCTCTAAAAGCAGCCTCCAGAGCATAAACAAAACACAGCTGGCATTCAACAGCTGGCCAAAGAGTGGAAATGATGTCACTGCCAATCAGATTTTTTCAGGCATTTATTTACCATTAATGGTCTAAACCATTATTTCACACAGCTTTGTGCTTTTTATAAAACAAAATTATAAAATTTAACAATACATTACAGCTGAAAAGTGTTTTAAATTTGTGTCTTTTTGGATTACAAAGCAAAGGATTATGAATAAATTATTAATATTAAAATAAACAGTAAAATAATAGTATAACATTCCATGGTTATATATATATATAAAGAATGGTTATATTAAATGGCTGTTGAAATGTAAATAAGAGGCATTTAAATTGAACTCAAACTTAGTAATATTCAAGTATTGAATGAAAATGGATTGAGTGATGGAGTAATGTCGTCACACTTAAGTTAAATGATCAGTTAAGTGTTTCCAAAACCATAGAAACTGTAAAATATAAGTCCTACGAAGTAGAACACAGCACTCATGAAGCAATTTGTAATTTTCAGTTGTTTTTATTAAATGCTTTAAGCACTTTTTAAGATTAGTAAATATCAATCCAAAATAATAAAGTAGAAAGAAAAATAGAATTCTGACAATATATTTGTATTACAATCTCACAGTGAAAAATATACAAATCAAAATATACAGTATATACATGAGTTAAATATTTCTAAGGGGCAAAATATCAAGAAATATCATTTATTTTATTTTTTTCTGCCACCCATCACTGTCTTTTCATCTGGTAAAATGCAGACTCGTTAAACTCTCTCCGGGTCATCTCTTTCTGCATGTTCTGAGGTTGGTAATTGGAGGGCAATGAACATATTTTCCTGCTACGCCATAGGAAAGCCTGCGTGTATGTGAGGACAGTTTGGACCCTGCTTCAGTTCCATTTTACAAAATCTGCACAAGCGACCAACATCCAGTTTCAGGCCTTTCGCGTTTATGCTGTCCTTTCTCCTTCACCTGTTTCTTTGAGGGTTCTGGGGTTTGTTAGTCCTTCATAACTGCAAGCATTAAAAGCCTTTGTGGAACAGTTTAAGTACCTGACAAGGCCTTGCTGATTAAGAAAAAAAGTGGACAGAGGAACCATTGTTGGCTGTCCACAAGCAAGACAAGTCTTTGTTTGTTTCTGCTCCTGCTCAGGTTGCTGTTGCTGCTCTATAATACCCTCCACAATTCTCTCAATGGTCTTATGAGTTAGGAGTGTGGTCAAAGCAGGTGCTGGTGGCTTTGTTGTTACTACTGACACACTGGTTGTTTTACTACCCTCTTTCAAGACGTTTCTCTGGAGTTGTTTAATGAAGAAGTGTTGTTCAGCAGTTTGGCCAGGTGCTTGACATACTGTGAAATGTGTAGTTTTGTGGTCGAATGGAGCATGCTGTTTGGATAAGTAGAGGAATTGTGGACCATTGCTGCATACTCCTGAGGATGTCCTTCTTCCCATGGTGTTTATTAAGCAAGTTGTCAATGGGCTCCACGTTTGTGGTCCAGTACAAATACCCTGCCACCAGTCTTCACAGGTCCAGTACGGGTCGCAGGTGAGGCAGAGGGGGCATATATGTAGTTCCTACACAGAGGGGAAAAAATTAATTAATTTCTGCATTCTAAAACTTCTGATTGAGGCTCCACATGGGAACCATGATATGAGGACAGCGAAGGCACAGGAAGTATACCAGT
>JAFVLL020032361.1:0-26107 GCA_021397915.2 Tor tambroides | reverse complement strand
GACAGTAAAAGACGCTAACTCGCTAACCGGAAGTCGTTGGCAGAGTGAAAGGCTAATGGCGGCCCGCCTATTTCACTCAGGAAACTTGCCTATACTCTTTGTATCAACTGAACGCATACAGCGTAAGGGGCCATTCACATATCGCGTCTTTTGCGTGCTCAAGTTCATTATTTCAAATGTAGTCGCGCAGCAGGCGCGCTCATGCACACGGTGCGATGTGCTCATTTTTTTCCAGGCGCGTCCACGTCGCATCAAGATAAAAACATTATTTAAACTTTTCAGAATGCTGCAAACGCACCGTGGGTCATGTGACAAGAACCAACCAATTAGCTTCATCCTTTTCAACAACATTGAAAGCTCAGCCAAGATGAAGGAACAGCTGATCGTAGCAGTACAGGGATAGCCATTTTTAAATAAATTTAGTAGCAGAGCTACTGCAAGCGATTTTTAGTGCTGGAAATCAATTTATCGTTTGCTGAAACTTCTGCATCTTCATGGAGAGCGTCATGGTTGCTTAGCAATGGCAGACGCCTCCTGAGTGCAAGCACCCAAACGCTTTGGGGAAAAAAGGAGAAAGCGGTGCGCCTAGGCGCGACGCGTTTTTAGGTGCGACATGTGAACGCCCCTAAGCTGTTCTGTGTCAGCCGCACCACACGGATATGTAGTTTTCGTTCAAATCAAAGCGTAAACGACATAAACCCGCATGACGCAGCTGACACAGAACAGCTGTTTGCCTTCAGTGGACTGTTGAATAAAGTCATTATTTTGTTTTCTTTGCATACAAAAAGTATTCTCGTAGCTTTGTAAAATTACGGTTGAACCCCTGATGTCACATGGATTATTTTATTGATCTCTTGTCAGAGAGCTATCAGAATGCATCAAAAATATCTTAATTTGTGTTCCGAAGACGAACAAAGCTTTTTACGGGTTTGGAACGAAATGGGGGCAAGTTGATTAATGACAAAATTTTCATTTTGATGTGAAGTAACCCTTTAACCTAGAGAAAGAGTTTGATGAGTGATTCATTAATTGAATGAATCAACGAATGAATCTTTTCCTTTGATTCAAATCATTATGAATCAAATCCCCTCCGCCTATCACCGTGCAGCGACTCAGCAGCTATTCGAGCGAACTGTTGAGGTAAGATGTAAACACTTTCCGATTTAAAGACTGTTGTTGTAGAGAACTGTTTCAGCTTAGTAAATGTTTAATTTAGCTTATTCAGTGTATTTTCTCCTTCAGCTGTTAAACGCCATATTGTTGCTATTTTGGAGAGAATTATTTGTGGAGTATGTATCTCAGATATTGAAAAATAAGTCCATTGATTTAGTCTCTCATAGGAATGTGATTTAGGAGCACTGCAACAGGTGTTTTGTAGATAGCCCTTGTCTATAGAGAGCATGAAATCCATTTAAGCAGGACAACTTTTTGAAAGTCCAGATCTTAACCCCTGAGGCAGGGTAGCTTTAGCCTGTCTGCAACCCTGAAGCAGCTCTTGACTGTTTCTAATGCTTCCCTCACTCAGTCCTCGGTCCTGTAAACAATCACATTCCCCAGACCCAATTCACAAACAGAAAACAAAGGTTGATCACACTGAATGGCAGGATAAAGTGAACAAAACAGAAAAATGCTCTCTTCCAAAAACTAGTGAACTGCCTGTAGGCAAAGTAGTTTCCAACAGGTAGGCAATCTAATTATGGTGCCTCCTTAGATACCTTGTTTTGTTCAAATACTAAGGCAACAATGCTTGTATCATTGTTTGTAGAAAACAGAATGCATTACAACATGCAGTGGGGAAAAATAAATAAATTCAAGATGATGGGCAAGGTGAGCACTACTGTTCAAAAGTTTAGTGTCAGTAAGATTGATTGATTTAAAGAAACTTATCCATCAATGAGGCATTAAATTGATCAAAGGAAACAATACATTTATAATGTTATGAAAGATTTCTATTTCAAATGAATGCTTTAGAACATTCTATTCATTAAAGAATCCTGAAAATATGTATTGTGGTTTCCACAAAAATATTAAGCTACTGTGTTCAACATAAAAATAACTGATTCTTAAGCACCAAATCAGCAAATTAGAATGATTTTTGAAGGGTCATGTGACACAGAAGGTAATACCTTTAATTTTAATACCTTTAATTTTATGTAATATTTTTGCCATGGCAGCAATAAATTGCATTTTAAAATGTATTGAAACAGGAAACAGCTATTTCAAATGTAATATAATATTTCACAATATTATTATATTTTTGAGTTTGTTTATATGCAAAATAGTAATTTATTCATATTAATCTATTAATAATAACAATATTAACATTTTTATTTTTATGTATATTGCCATTATCAACAACAACAATCTCATTTGAAATCTATTGTAGGTCACTTCTCCAATGCACTTTGCTTGAGGTTTCTTCCTACAAAAACTGTCCCAAATCAGTGATGGTTGGTATTCTACCTTAGAAGGCAACTGGCAGCGTCGCAGCTCACTAGGTTCTTGAACGAAGCTAAAATCAGAGATGAAAAGACATGGTCAGAGAGGTGTATTTATCCAAGCAGAAAAATGTGTCACTCCATTGAGAGCAGACGCCGTAATCCCTTTCGAACTCAGCAGAAAATATGGTGGAATTAAAACCTGTCCGTGTGTGCTTTCAGAACAGGAGAGTTGGGGGATTTATGAACTAAACATCACCAAGAGCAAGAACGACAGAGCTTGCGTTGGGCGATTGGTGGGATTGTGAGCGTCTGCTTCTGTCATATGTTTAGGAATGTATTGGGTTTATTCACCAGTGGCGGTTTATTCACTCAATAGTCTGCGGTGCTTCAAGCCCTGGTGTCGCTCTGTAAATCATCCTTTATTTCTCCAGCTGCCCGCGCTAGGCCCCTCCAGTGCACTTCTGCTATTTACCGTCCTGTTCAGTAGCCGTCCAATCTCTGCAGCATAGCAAATAATGTGAAAAAAGGGATATGGGGAGAGATTTTGACGGTAAAATCGCGGGGGCTGGTTTTTTATGAGATTTTGTATAAATCTAATTCATACATAGCAGAGGTAATGGAAGGTAGAAGAGACACCTGCTCAGATTCAGAGCTGTCATCTCCCCATCTCCCAGAACAGATTGGATGATGGCATGGAAATGTTTGTCGCAATTTTCCTTCGCCATACCACTCCCTCTCTCTCTTTCTCTCTTATCTGTCTCTCTCCCACTCGTCCTACTCAGCGCTTGCTCTCCCTCTCTTTTGATAACAGTTCTGTGTGACTTGTACCATTTATCAAAACGCCTTGCAGAGCTGCAGAAACTCAATAAATTATTCTGACAAATTACGGCATCAACGGAGATGTGTCTCTGCTGTTTTCTGACTTTGCAAAGACCTGTGGTCAATATCTAGAAACCTGGAAAACATTGTTTAGCTGCCGCATCTGTTGAATTGTAAAAAGCAGCATTGTGGAGAAACTAACTAAAGTAGCAGTGTTACTAAGTAAGTCAGCATGAAATGTTAATTCACCCTGTTTTCTAAATGCATGTTATTGATTCATCAATAATATCAATTCATTGATGTATATGTTTGGTTTTCTTTCTTTATTAGCCATTTTTCTTTAGTAATTTTTAACTTAATTTTATAAACATCATAACTGGATCTTCTGGTGAAGTAAGAGACTTCTCCCTGGTGATGCATGCCGTCAGTGGTTCAACCGTTCAACCATAAACGCACCACTGACATCACATGGACTATTTTAACGATGTCCTTACTATCTTTCTGGGCCTTGAACATGTCAGTTGTGTTACTGTCTACGCAGGGTCAGAAAGCTCTCGGATTTCATCAAAAAATATCTTAATGTGTGTTCCGAAGATGAAAGAAGGTAGTCCTTTTAAATTTAAAACTGTGTAGCTTTCTACTAACTGCCAAAAGTGTTGCGACTAAATGCTAAATTACAATTTTTTTTTTTTTGTTGTATTTTGTATATATTTGAACTGATGCCATAATCAAACACACTCTTGTAGAATTTCATACGTGTCGTTGGACAGTAAGATTCATTTTAGTGAAATGCTTTATTCAGAAGGTTCATATTCAGTAAATAAACCAATTCAAAAGCAAACTATTCATTGATTCAAGTTTCTTGGGGCATTTTTTTCATTTTTAATTTAATCTATCTATCTATCTATCTATCTATCTATCTATCTAAACCACTGTTAAAGGATTAGTTCATTTCCAGAATAAAAATTTCCTGATAATTTACTCACCCCCATGTCATCCAAAATATTCATGTCTTACTTTCTTCAGTCGAAAAGAAATGAAAGTTTTTGAGGAAAACATTCCAGGATTTTTCTCCATATAGTGGACTTCGGTGGTGGCCAGTGGGCTGAAGGTCCAAACTGCAGTTTCAATGCAGCTTAATTTCTAAGAAAGTATATAGTTCTTTTCAACTGAAGAAAGAAAGAAAGACATGAACATCTTGGATGACATGGGGGTGAGTAAATTATCAGGAAATTTTATTCTGAAAGTAAACTAATCCTTTAATCACTGTTTTTGGTTGTTGTTTTATATATTAGTTTTAGATGTTGACATTTGATGCTGTCAAACAGATTTGGATTCATTCACTCATTCAAAATGTGAGTGCACTCAATTGTAAGAAAAGGGCTAAATGATTAGAGAAGTCCCATATACATCACCAGAGAGATTTTTTCTCATTAAAAATGATAAAAACATACACAAGGATGAATCGTTCACAATAAAATCAGTTACATGAATTTCCATTTCATGCTGACTTCAACTGCGGACCTAACACTAATTTATGAATAGCTTGTTGCTTAGCAGGCAAATTTGAAAGTAATCAGCACTAGTGAAGAGTTATGCTTTAAGATGTTTTAATCGCCTCATTTAGCAATCCTTTACTTAGCTTATTAGCCATTAGCTTGAGTTGAAATGTGAAGATCTCTTTTCATTTGAAATCAGCTTTTTTGTTAGCCCAGTTATTGGGAAAAGGAGGGCCAGTGCCACAGCTGATGACAAATGAGCAAAAGTAGCGTGGGTGTACACACATTCAAACGCGATTTGGCGTAAGTGTTTTCAAGCGCTTTTGGCTGGAAAATGTGCATGGAGCAGAGGCGTTGCAGCATCAACCCCCTGGAGTTACAGGAGAAATTGTATGAGGAAGGGATTGATATTGAGCAGAGAGGAAGTGACAGTCTCATCTTTGGGAAGAATGAGAGGGAAAAGAAATGAATAACCAGACTCATGTACACGGACAGCGAGAAACTGCGAGTGACCTCAGCTTTTTTTTTATTTATTTAATTTTTTTAAATGGAAAGATTTTTATGCATACTGACAGCAGCAAAACGGTTAAGGGAGTTTTTAATTAGCGAGTCTTTCTAACTCAGGTTGTCCATTTTTTTATGCATTTATTTACTTATTTTTCATCTGTTGCCAACCTTGTGATATCTCTCAAATTTGTTGAATGTGTTTTGAGATAAGTGCATCCAAACACAGAAGTGAATTATGATTCTAATGAATTCATTTACTCCAGTACCAACCAAAACATCAAAGCGTACATTTCAGATATTGCGCTGCATGGTGAAAAGGTGTTTATCGTAATCATCTCCACTCTTGAAGGAATTGTCATTGTCATTCAGAGAAATCAGGCATCAATTAATATGCTAATGAGAGACATTTCAAGGACCCTTAAATGGTCAATTATCACATTTTCTAATACGTGAAAATCCTCTAATGGATAAATAAGATGAACATAATATTGCACATATTTGTGTTTTTCTGAGGGAGCCTGGCATCAACATTAACGTCCATGGGAATAATTAATTTCAAGGCTGTTTGTCAATCAGTCCTAACCCAGGCATTTGTCTGTTTTGATGCAATGTATCTAAGATTCCTTTTAGTTGTGCATTGTTAATGCAGTAATGAACCTAAAAATAGTACTAAGTGAAGGGTATTGGAATGGAGCCTTTCTTATAGTTTCTACAGTCTTTCAGTAACTAAAGTAAACTATATTTTTGCATTTTCTGTTACATCATACATTTTCTTACATCATGCTGTTGTTGGAGGTTTGCTAAAGGTTTCCCGAATGGTTTCTAGCCATATTATGTGGATTCTAGGGTATTACTTGGAGGTTTCAGAGGTGTTCTCGGTGGATAAAATAGATTTGCAAATGTATTGCTCAGTAAGTGCTTACTAGTTTAGGACCACATGTTGGTTTGTAGCCACTGATAATGTTTTATTTACCATAAATTATATAAAAAATATTTGTTTGATCATGTCTTTTTGTAGAATAACTTTGGTTATTCTAAAAAAATGTTTCAGTTGGATGAGTCAACACAAAAATATTGCATGCAAAAATGAGAATAAATTAGTGAATTATTTATTTATTTATTTTATTTTGTTTTTTTAACTGCAGTGGATTTAACATCAGGTCTACAGATTGTCAAAATAATTATAACAAATATAATACTCATGATGTATTTAAAACTAGGGTTGCAAAGAGGTGAACAATTTCCAGAATCTTTCCAAAATTTTCTGAAAGTTTCCAAAAAATCCTGGAAAGTTTCCAAAAATTCTGGAATTTCTTTGGGGAAATTTGCCAGAAACTTTCCACCTCTTTGCAACCCTATTTAAAATGAGTCACTTTTTATGCTAGGCTAATTTTGTGTTGGATAATAGTTTAAAACATCTAATAGGTTTTTACATCAGAAAAACATGGGATTTGTGAGTCTAAATTGTCTAAAAGTCCACAAATCTTGTTTGTGTAAAGTGTTTTATGAAGATAAATTCACATTTCATGTTTGTGACACAAAAATCCCATATGCCGGATGAAGTATAATATGCTTTTGGCATGTTAAAGTCTAGTAGGTTTTTTTACAGTGTAAAAAAGTTGTTTTTTCTTATTTTATTATTACATGTATATTTCATGCTAGTTTCCTTCTTTATTTTCCACTGTTAATATTGCTGTGAGCAGCTTAGCCTACCTGCGGCTGCTTTGGGTATACAAATGTAACGTTATTTGTCATTCCAATAAAGCAGAGTGAAACTGAGAGAGAGAGGGGGGTGTGGGGGGAGAATGAAGTGTAGCGAGTAGTGATATTACTGCAGTAATCAGTAAGCCTCTCTGTCCTGTGGGATAAGGCTGCTGAGAGAGGGAATGAGAGGAAAGGAGAGCGAGAGGAGACGCTTGTAGTGGGAAGTGAAGGAGGGGAGGAGGCTGAGAGGAGGAGAGTGGCCTGGCATAATTCATGCTCTGCATCTCAAGTGGGGCGGCGGAGAGAGTATAAGCGCTGAATAATGAAACCTAGATGAGGTATTAAGTATGCTGTGGAGGCCTTTGTCGGAGAGCTCTCAGAATTATTTAAAAAGGTTAGTCTATGAATAAACATGGCTCATCAAGGTTCTATACATGGCAGAAGAAACAGACACTAATGCCTAATAAGGAGAGGGATGTGGTCATGTATAAAAAGCAAGCGTTCATCCTTTTTCTCGCCCTGTGCACTGGCTGATGGTGTAATGCGTCCAGGAGGGCTTTCTAAGGCAGGAGGACAAGGACAAAACAATGAAAGTCAGCACAACACGCCGTTTGCAACGCATTTTACTTCCGTAATGTGACACATTTATGAGCGAAATGGCTAAATATGTAGGTGGGGCTTGGTTTAATCCATCGAGAATTGATTGGATCGTGAAAAGTGGCTGTAATATTCCAGATTGGAGCCAGGTGGTACACACTAAAACAATAAATAGTGTCAGTTTTGAGAGTATGTTGACTTTAAAAGGAGAACGGTAGCTACTGAGTTGTTCTCAGATGGTTTTCTGGGACATGATGTTTGCATCATTGGTCTGCTGACAGCTGCTCTCCCATGCTCTCCTTTTTCTGCTTTGCCCTGCACTTCTAAATTTGTTTGTGTTTGTTTCAAATGTAGGGTGAGTTGAGTCGTCTAGAATCACTTTTCTTGTGTTCTGATGCATTTACTGATGTTTTCTTTCATTTTTAGATATGCATGCATATAGTACCAGTCAAAACGTCATCCTCCATTTAGGGGTGGGTGATATGACCAAAATCTTATATCACGATATGAGTTATTTTATTTCAAGGTAACAATATATATCACAATATATGATATTTGTCTTTATGATATAAACATTTTTGATAACATAGAAATTTCATAGTTCTTGTCACCAGTGTCGGGGGGGGGGGGGGGATTACAGTAGAACAAATAACTAAGAAATGCTATATTGTATAAAGTAATCAAATGTATAAAACACTGCATATTCTTCACTCTGTAAATTAAAAATATATATATTTCTTCTAATTAAAGTTACAAAAGTGATTTGGTCAAAAGCAGTGAGAGATTTTCTCTCTTTTGTTGTTTGATTAACATGAATGACAGACAGCAGGAGTATTAGACTACTGTCACTTTAAGAGCTGCCCGGATCCAGTGTAATTTTAAACATATGTTTTCTTTCTCAGCTGTTTGCTTTCACTTAAGACATAAATTACTGTGTTTACAAGGATGCTTGCAAAGACAGGCATTTTGACACACAGAAGTGTGTGTATTTAACTGTTCAAGACCTATAAAGACGCAAAAAATAAATCTTCACATGTACTCACATCTCTGACAGGACTCAGAAACAATCTCTCAGACAGCACACGCATATAGCGAAATGAGTTCTCTTTCACTGCTAATTGCGTTTCAGTGGTGTAACTGCGATAGAGACGATAGTCCAAAATCTCTACCGGCTGACAAATTTATACCGGTAAATCATGTCTACCACATTTTGTTATATTGATAAAGGTGTCAAAACTGTACAAAGGAACAAGTGGAATTATGAAACATAGACAAAAAATGTGTATCTGCTAAAAGTATTGTATACACTTGTTAGACACTTGTCTATCTGGTCCAGCATATGCAATGAAAAAAAAAAAAAAAGTGAAATTCTACGGTAAACAAATTCAAAAATGGGCACAATTCGTATTTGTCTGCAAACCTAATTTAAATTGTTTCAGCATAAGCATTCAGATCAAGATCATGAGAAACACTATAAACTCTGTCAAACGTGACCCTGGACCACAAAGTCAGTCTTAAGTAGCAAGGATAATTTGTAGCAAAAGCCAAAAATACATTGTATAGGTCAAAATGATCGATTTTTCTTTTATGCCAAAAATCATAAGGATATTAAGTAAAGATCATGTTCCATGAATATAGTTTGTAAATTTCCTACTGTAAATATATCAAAACTTAATTTCTGATTAGTAATATGCATTGCTAAGAACTTCATTTGGACAACTTTAAAGGCGATTTTCTCAGTATTTTGATTTTTTTGCACCCTCAGATTCCAGATTTTCAAATAGTTGTATCTCAGCCAAATATTGTCTTATCTTAACAAACCATACATCAATGGAAAGCTTATTTATTCATTTTAAATGAGTTATAAATCTCAGTTTCAAAAAAATTGACCCTTATGACTGGTTTTGTGGTCCAGGGTCACAAATATGCAAATAATTAATATAAATGCATATAAACATGCAGTTGTCTGGAAAGAAAGGATCATGTTAATGTGTATTTTTTCATGTTTACATGTTTGTGTTCTGAATTATTGCTGCAAATCAAACAAAGTGTCTACGATTTCTTCTGATTTGTGTTTGCAGGTCATCGCCAACGATCGCCAGAAATTTCTTTAAATACAGGTCTATTCTGTCAGATAATCACCTCACAGTTCAGTGCGTTTTCTTCCATTTTGTCTGAGCATACATTTCAAAACACTTCTCTCCTGCTCTCTCTCTCTTGCTCTCTCTCTGTCTTTTCACTAAAGATATATTCCCCCTGCGCATTAGACCCTGACAGGTCAGCCTTGTTTCTCATTCAGCCCCAGTGTTGTTTGTTGCGCAAACTCGTTGGATTGCGTACCGCAAAATAAGCTTTGCATTCAGCGTGCGTTCCTGTGTTCCCTGTTCGCTCGAGCCAGTCACGCGTGGTGCGTCACATTACCCGTGTTTTTACCTTACCAATATTAATGCAATAACACACCTCGGCCTGAGTCTCATGCCTAGGAGAGAGGTAGATATAAGGAGGGAGAGAGGTGTATTGCAGTTTGGAGTGCTGTGTCACAAAGGGCAGGTGCACATGCTTGCATTTGGGGATTTGTTTGTGTTTTTGTGCTGTAGTGTTGTTTATAGAGTAGCGATATGAGAGCTGTTGTTTTTTAACAACAACAACCCTGGTAATTGAATGCCCTGGATACTGAGTGCAGACTGTGTTGTTTGATTTTCAGATGGGCCAGGTGTCATTGTGAATAAAGCACTGCTGTAGAGAAGGTTCATCACCAGCCCTGGAGAGGAGAGAGAGAAGGGGGAGAAAAAGAAAGGTACACAGGCAGAGAGAGAGAGAGAGAGAGAGAGAGATTTATATTCTCAAATACACCCAGAGACTCACATAATTAATCAGCAGTACTCAGACACAGATGTACGAAAGACAGAGAATTATATTTCTCGTTCAACCCAACAAGCTTCAGATGATATACCCTACTTTTTTTTTTCACTTGCTCCACAAAAAAAAGTAATTATATTTTTAGCACCATATATATATATTTTTTTTCATTTTCAAAGATATATATTTAGCATTTTTTATTAATTATTATTATTATTATTATTATTATTATTATATTTTCATAAAAAAAATGGCATATTATTAATTCTTCTGTTTCCATATATTATTTTCCATATAATGTAAATATTTTCTAGCAGCCCTGCTATATTATTTCAAGTTGTATATAAATATCCAGATGAACTGGTCATGCTTTTTTTTTTTCATTTTGATGGAATCCTTCAATTTAAAGGAAAAACTTTAATTTAATTTAAACCCTTTAAATCCTTTAATTTGAAGCGTATTTTTGGTTGACTCAGACTGTTTTTTTTTTGTTTGTTTTTTTACAGTCATAAAGTCTAAAAATACATAAGTTGTGTGGTCAAAGTATTTTTAAATGTGACTGTCAAAGAAATTATACATGCTATTACTTAAATTGCACAAAAAGTTTTTTTTTTTTTTTTTTCTCCAGCATAATTAACAGCAGATATATTTGGCTTGAGGTAATTGGGCAAAATTTGAAGGAACTGATAAAGAGATGAAACACTTAGCCAACACTTTCTTTTCATCTTTTCTAGTAATATTTTATGTAAAGCAAATACTCCAAATGCTTTTGATAATTTGTCTCACATTGTTTAAAGTGAACACATGGGACTTAAGATTTAACATAAATGATTTAAGTCCTTGAAAGCCCTTATAGGCCCTTATGTTTATAAATGTGCTGCATTATATCTTCAGTATTTGTAAGTGTGCTGTAAGTGTTCCTAATGACTTTCACCCATCACATGATATATATGCTCCTGTCAGGAGTAAATGGTGGGATCTGTGCCCACCCTGACAGATAAGACCACTTCTAGTGTATTTGAACACACTTACGGTTTCATCACCATGCATTAAGATGTCGGTTTAAAGGCATCTTTTGGCTTTTTGATGCTTAAAGCATCAACAATTAAGGGCAAAAAAAGCCTAATATATACATACATTTTGATGCAAAGATTGCACGTTTTGTAGAATGCAGTAGTTTAGTGGAGAGAAAGCTCAAGTGTTTTCCACATCTCATCATGCCAGGCGTCCATCACTTTAATTAAGCCTCCTCATCAATCCATAAACACACAATCACTGTTCCAGAGCCTGAAGGATCTGATGAGCCAGTGTCCCCTCTGATTGTACTTGAGCTTGATGTTTTTGCCAGATGGACCACCCTGTCTGTCTGCCCGTGAGGGATTGATGCGCATCTTTGTCCTTCGTATGGATTTACGGCCGTGTAACCGTCTCCACTGCCTTCACTGCTGTTACAGGAAACATCCACAAAGTAATGGCAATGACAATGCCTGCTTAACTCTCTTCGCCTCTGATAGATGCAAGTTACCAGGGTGTTGCATCAGAGAATCACTATGTACACGAATTAGCATTGGAGGAAAACAGTGGATGGAGGGGAAGGGAGGGGTGGGTGTTGTCGGTGTGAGCCCAATCCACGGTAATGATACCTAACGGATAATGCGACTCATTAAAATATGAGTGTCACTCAGGGAAGTGACTGTTTTGACAGATGGCTAAGCACCTTAATTGGATCAGATTCGTTTGAAGTTCATACTTTCCACAGTTTCCGTGAGCCCGGTAATTCATTAAAAATGATAACGCAGTAAATACAGGTCATATCTGTCGCTGTTCTGCTGTGTTCCTTGGAAAATAAAAGGAGAAAGGAATAAAAAGATGTCAGAAATAGCTTTGAGTGCAACGTCGTCCCTAATTGCTGATGGCCCGCGCCGCGTGACGCCTTAATTCATCGCTTAAAACCTACTGATCGCTGATAAGACGAGAAATAAGAGGGAAAACATTAAAAAGTCATCAAGAAGGGTTGGTTTCTGATGTTAACTTTGTGATAATCGTCAAATAATGGTCAGGCTAATGAATTAAAGAAGTGGAACCAAAGAAATGTGTTACGTCTCATTACGTCGCCACAGAAAAGAGGGAGAAATGGAACTTTCTGAGGCAATATTCAAATGATTTTTCCATTTGAAGGGGAAACATGATGAATGATGGCTGAGATAGAAGACCGAGGGATGGCTAACCTTGGCGTAATGGTCTGTGGCAGAGCCTTGACTCTCTGTGTTATTGGTGCTGTCAGTCATAACCAGGCAAAAAGCGAAGCTTAACTGCTTCGACGACCTGGCTAGTGGAGAATTTCAAACATTCTGGGTGCTTTACATCTGTCCGGATTGTAATGTCATGTTTCAGGTTTATGAAGTGCACTCAGTAGTTTTTCCCTGATTAAAATAGCTTTATCCCTGAATAAATGAATACTACTTTTGAGAGTTATGTTTGAAACTAGTTATCCTTTCATGAGATCACATGACTCACTTTCTTTATAACAGCCCTATCATGAATACTTCCACCAGCATGAATAGCACAAATGGCACATTTGATATTTGTAACTGAACACCATCACCCTGTTTTTAAACACATTTTGAAGTATGGCATCAGAAACAGGTGATGGAAACACCAAATTTCAGAAAAAAAGGGTTAATGCAAATAATGGGAGATGGCATAAATTCCTCCATGCGCATCAAGAAAGTCTTGCGACTTTGCACGATGGGACCGGATAACTTGACTAACCAGCGGACCTTGCGGATCTTGTTGCACATCATCTGAAATGTTGTTATGGTTATTCTTAAATGCCTGAACATAGGCTGTCGTCAAAGTGTTTCGGTATAATTGCCTACCAGAACTGCCTTTTACGACTGTGAAACAGTGGGTATCCGCCTCGGAAAGCAATGACCGCATTTGTGTTTCGTCTGCTGAGGTGCAAGTAATTTAATATATATGAAAATTATTTAGTGGCTTCTCCTTCTTTTCTTAGTTCATTAAGTTGCATTTACACCACTAGGTGTCAGTATGCATCCAAAACAACTCGCGCAAAATATGCTTAAATTTAGCGTACAGTACCAAGGAGTCATGGTTTGCTTTAACTAGATGCCATAACTACACAATTACATAGTCATGGTGAGGAGAAATATGCTTTTTTTGCTATCGTGCCATCATCCATCTGAGTTTTCATGATGCTATTTTAATGCGTCTCCAGAATGATCAGTCACATGACATTTCTGAATCAAGGAAGGTGCAAACTTAAGGTCAACTAGCTCTTCATAACTATTTGTCCTTTTTTTATATAATATTTCTCTCTTTTCTGTTTCAGCAGCTTTCGATAATATAAACCCACTGTATGAAGAATCAATTGAGACTGCTGCACTGCTGACTTGTTTTCTCGAAATGGAGTAAATACGATTAGATGATCTGTTGAAGCAGGTTTAGCAGAGTGAAATCATACACAGCATCTGTCTATCACATTACATACTTTTAGACCAGCAGGATCCAGCTGCCAGGAGACACCAGACGACTGCAATGACAACCAGCCTAGCTGTGGCAGGGTAACACATTGTCAGGATAGGCTAAAATGTTGTCACGATGTTGCTATGCGAACCCAGGCCAGCTGCTACTGGCAAGTCGAGACTGTTTTGTTGCAGGCTTGCCGTTGGCCTTGGCTGAGTCGAGCCATAAGGAGAGGGACGCAGAAACATGGCAAGCCCTGAGGGATTGTGGGAAGAGGACAATGCGGATCGAGGTCACATGTGCACACACAAGCAGATATCCAGCAATAGCAATCATAAATTAGTAATGATAAAGGGCAGCAACTATCGATAATGAAATCAGTGATGAAAATAGTTGACAATGAATTACTTAAGTTTGTGCACTGAGGATTGAAGAATCTGATAGTGATGTCACTTCATTTAGTAAAAAAAACTGTATTTTTGTGTCCAAAAAGCAGATTTTAAAGAGAAAAGATTATAGTAAATGATTAAAAAAAAAAAAAAAAAAAAGCTCACAAGCATATTTTATGTGGACTGGTTGCATGCTGTGTTAATTCCAGTTTTCAGAACAAAAACATCACTTTTGTGGATACTGGTGCAAATGAAAGTTGTAGCCACTATGGTTCTTTTGTTAAACATAATAAAGTTCTTGTGGTTTAGATCATGGAGACAAAATGCTCTGACAGTTGTCATGTTTGCCAGCGATCACAAATGCCTTGAGTGACAGCATGCTAGACGGTTCTGGGAGGTGGTACTAGCCAATCATGTTAAGGACAGACTTTGAATCTGGTATTTCACATTAACCAGAGCAAGTGCTTTGCAATGCTATTGCTCCGATTACATTTTTTTTCTGAGTGAATTATTCAGTCACATGACACTACCGTTCAAATATTTGTTGTTGGTTGAGAAATGTTTTAAAGAAGTGTCTTATGCTTATTTATGCATTTATTTGATTAAAACAGAGTAAAACAGTGATGTGATACAATGATATTTTAAAAAATTTTTACAACTAATTTTAAAAATACTTTTTTAAATATATTTTTAAAATGTAATTAATGTGTGTGTGTGTGTGTGTATATATACAGTGCCTTGCAGAAGTATTCAAACCCCTTTATTTTTTTACGTTTTATGTTGCAGCCTTACGTTAAACCGCTTTAAATTACTTTTTTTTCCACAACAATCTACACTCCACACACCATAATGACAAAGCAAATAACAGGTTTTTAACATCTTTGCAAATTTATTATACATAAAAAAACTTAAATGATTCCATTGCATAAGTATTCAAACCCTTATCTGGGACAGTTGAAATTTAGCTCAGGAGCATTCATATTGCTTGTAGATGTTGCTACACTTTGAGTGAAGTTAACCTGTGTCAAATTCAATTGAATGGGTATGATTTGGAACGGCACACACATCTTAATAAAAGGTCTAACAGCTGAAAATGCATATCAGAGCAAAAACCAAGCCCTGAGGTCAAAAGAACTGCCTGTAGAGCTCAGAAACAGGTTTGCATCAAGCCACACATCTGGGGAAGAGTTCAGAAAAAATTCTGCTGCATTGAAGGTTCACAGAAGCATGTAGCCTTCATTATCCATAATGGAAGACGTTTGAAACAACTAGGACTCTTCCTAGAGCTGGCCTCCTGGCCAAACTGAGCAACTGATGGAGAAGGGTCTTGTCTAAACTGGTGACCAAGAAGCTGATGGTCACTCTAGTTGAGCTCCATGATCATATATGCAGATGGGAGAACCTACAGAAGGACAAACATCACTGCAACACTCCACCAATCTGGGCTTTATGTCAGTGTGGCCAGACTCAGTCTTCTCCTCAGTGAAGACACATACAAACCCACTTGGAATTTGCAAAAAAGCACCTAAAGGACCCTCAGACTCTGAGAAACCAGATTCTCTGGTCTGATGAACCTCAATTCTAAGCATCATGTTTGAAGGAAACCAGCTCTGCTCATCACCTGCAGAGTACCATCCAAAAAGTAAAGTGTGGTGGTAGCAGCCTCATGCTGTGGGGCTGTTTTTCAGCGGCAGAGACAGAGGAACTCATCAGAGTAGAAGATAAGCTCAATGCACCAAAATATAGAGATAGCCTTAATGAAAACCCAGTCCAGAGCATTCAGAACCTCAGACTGGGCGGAAGACTCACCTTCCAACAGGACAATGACCCTAAACACACAGCAAGAGTGGCTTATAGACAACTCGGTGAATGTCCTTGAGTGGCCCAGCCACAGCCTGGCCTTGAACCCAATCAAATATTTCTGGAGAAACCTGCATCTGCCCCCATCCAACCTGACAGAGCTTGAGAGGTGAACAGGTGAGGTGAAGAATGGCAGATAATTGCCAAATGCTGATGAGCAAAGCTTGTCGCATCAAACAAAAAAAGACTTGAGGCTATAAAGGTGCTTCAGCTAAGTACTGAGTTAAGGGTTTGAATACTTATGCAACATACTTATTTCAGATTTTTTTTTTTTTTTTTTTTTTTTTATAAATTTACAAAGTTGTGACAGTTCTGTTTTTGCTTTGCCATTATGGTGTATGGAGTGTAGATTGATGTGTGAAAAAAAATAAATAAAAAAAAATAATGCAGTTTAACATAAAGCTGCAACATAAAACGTGAAAAAAATGAAGGGGTTTGAATACTTCTGCAAGGCACTGTATATATATATATATATATATATATATATATATATATATATATATATATATATATATATATATATATATATATATTAGTGTTGAAAACAATTGTGCTTAGTATTTTTGTGGAAACAGCAAATATTTTACAAATGTGAAACATGATATTAAGTGAACGTGATCAGTTTTCAGTTTTTTTTTTTCTATTTAAATATATTTATTTTTATGAAAATTAATTTTGTAACACCAGAACTGTCAGTTTTGAGCAATTTAATGCATCCAATAAAGTAAAACCTAGACTATGATAAGATGATTCTTGTGAAATGATGATTGAAAGGTTGGCTAACTTTTCTTCTAGGCTTTCTACATTGTAAGAACAAAGGGCATTTCTGGCCAGAAAACACTGAGGCTTTAAAATGTTTGTGACTGACATCTGTCAGTTCAGTGATTTAGAGCTTTGTTAACTAGCGCTGGATGTGTAACACGTCAAACGTACACTGCCACCCCTAACCCTGGCAGCAGGGCGTGTTTTGCCTAAACTTGGCTCACATCCCAGACTGCTTCCTCGGAAAAGAAGACAAGTGGAAAATATCCTCCACCTCCCGCACAATCACACCATCTGCTGCTGTCGCTGATCCCTCGTTCCACTAGGGAACTGACACAGCATCCTCTGTTCTTGTCCCCCTTAAACAAACCCACGAGCCCTGTCGTGCTGCTCGTCAGAGGATATAATGTTTGTGTTTATTGTGATTTTATTTATTTTTATTTTTTAGTTGTGATGGTGTTGTTTTTTGTAAGTGGTGATAGCGTGGAGCTACTGACGGGACCATATGTAGGCTAATGTTGCTGTTGGCAGTCAGGTGGCGGTAACAAGCTTGTTGACTTCCTAATGGACTCACCTGGACCAAAGCCCTGCTGCTTCAATACAACAACACAACACAGTTAGATATTTATTACTTTTTCTTTATTAATAATACCAACAATTAGGGAATTGTTTTAAACTTTCTTTTTTTAACATATTTTATTTCTTAAAAAAGAAGAAAACAAATGTTTCGAAAAAATGAAAGTGTGGTGTTAGTAAGACTTTTAAAAGACATTTTATCCTCACCAAGGCTGCATTGTTCAGTAAAAACAGCAGTATTATGCAATATCTTTACAGTTTGTTTTGAATAAAATGTAATTTATTCCTGTGATGCAAAGCTGAATTTTCAGCATCATTACTCCTGTCTTTAGTGTCACATATTCCTTCCAAAATCATTCAAGAAGCTTTTCTTCTTATTATTATCAATGCTGAAAATGATTGTTCTGCTTAATATTTTTGTGGAAGCCCTGATATATTTTTGTTTGATTATTATATTTTTATTTGATCAATGGAATATTCAAAAGCATTTATTTGAAAACTTTTGCAATGTTATACATGTCTTTACTGTCTCTTTTGATCAATTTAATGCGTCCTTGCTAAATAGAAGTACTTTAGTTTGACCCCAGACATCTAAACTGTAGTATAGGTCACATGACACTTCCAGCACGATGGATATAAAATAGTATGAATACAATTCAGACACACGTGCATACAAAATAGGCTGCTAATGACTGTTTTCAAAGTGTCATATGGTCCTCATTGGTTGGACAAACAGGAAGTTACACATCAAACTCAAACAAACAGTTGAATTATCAATACTTTGAGGCTAGTCAGGTTGCGCAGACAAACAGATTCCAGTTCCATTTGATACTACAGAAATTACAGACTTCACCTTTAAGGAAGAATGTACTGTAGTATAAATAGTCAAGATATAATAAGTACTAACACATTTTATTATTTTTTTTTATTTGGTTCACAATGCAAATCTAGTTATTGCACAGTGCACATTGCACATCAGATATATTCTCTCAAACAGATGCTTATGGCAATTTGTTTGGATGGTCCCTTGATGGTTGTAGTAGATTACGATGATTGTGTTTTGATCACGATTACATATGTGAGTGACTTGGATGGTATTAATTAATCTCTTTAAGATAATTACATGAAAGCACTTGGGGTGAAAATAAAATAATTCCCCTATTGCGTTTCACATTATTCCGTACACATTTCTGTTACACTGAACTCACAGACGTGCAGACTAAACCTCGAGTAAGTATGTGCGTTTATCAATGCGTGTGTCTCGAGGATGACACCGTTCATGTACGTGTGTTTGAAAATGGAGTCTTGCAAACAATTACCCCCTAATTTAGATGCAAATTAAGCAAGTTATTACTTTTTGGTGATATTAAACTATCTTCTCGTCGGAAGCAATTAGTCATAAGACTCTTACACTTTGTATCTCTGTCTGTTTTCCCTTTCTTCTTTGCTCAATTAGCTCACTTCTCTATATGGATGCCATAATTGAGACAACATCTGGTGAGACATGCATGCTCATAAACATGCATGCACAGTTGGCTTGCACTGTTTCATTACCCACAATGCCACAGGTGTGATAAGGGTCAATTTCTGTTTGATTATTCGATACGCTTTAGCTGGCAGGTACAATTGGCTAGAATATTAATAGAACACTCACAGATGTCTCGTTCAATTTTTCAAGAGAGGAACGTCGCAAATATGTTTCATAACTTTATTCCTCGTAGAGGCTTTTGCTCAGCCATGGATTTGAAGAAGCAAGACGAAGCATTTCATCAAATGACATCGAAACCTAAGCTCCAGTTATTTTGGTATTCAGACAAGTATTACTTTATCATCAAGTATAACGCTTTCCCGCTCTGACCGGTCTATTTCTATCAGTTGCAAAAGCTAATTAAGAGCTGGTTCTCTGAGCCATTAAATGAAGCACACAGCAGGTTCCCCCTCTCTGGCACTAATGTTGCTATGATAGCATAGCTGTATATTTAGAAAAGTGTATTTGTCTCAGCAGGCTATTAGAGTGATTCCCGCACACGCGTTCATACACATGCAAGTGCGTTCTTGTGGGAGATGAGACGTTTCCTCCCTCCTCCCCAGGTGATATTAAACAGTAACAGGTAGACAACACCTGTTTTCTCACCCCTGTAGAGACAGAAAACATCCTAAAAAGAATGTGTAAAAATATATAAACAAATAAGAGCCCATCCAGTCTCGCTTTCCAAGTGCTTATTAAACACGGTCTCTTTTTGCTTGCGTATGTGAATGTCGCCAAGTAAATGCTGAGTTGTTGTTTTTCATATCGTACAGTGTTTTGTCATATTTCCTGTGTAATGTATGTAATAGTCAGAAAATGCTATAGGAAATGTTAGGAGAGAGGTTTTTTTTTTTTTTTTTTTTTGGCGTCAGCCAGTTTTAAACTAGTTGTCATGGATGGTTTAGAGAAATGAGTTATCAAAATGTCAAGAGTATTCAGAAGATTTAGCATAAGTTCTGCATCAAAGATGCATAGCACAGATTTGTTTTTGTATAACACTAAGTGTACAAAAAAGAACATTCTTAAACAATAGTTTGTCAATAAATACTTTCTAAATGCTTGAGGAACGAGACTCTAGAGTTATCCAGACATGCCTAAGTTGTTTCAAAAGAATATATCTGGCACAGCAGCAGTGGGATGTGGATAAACTGCACCGGTAACAGTTTTATAATCAATACTTTTTCTTTGTCACCAAAACTTGTCAGAGGTTTAGAGACTAATATTGTAGCAATTCAGGTTTTGAGTGGAAACTACAGGAGATTGAGGTCTGATTCAGGTTCTCTTGTATTAATTGTCACTTTCAGTGAGGAACTATATGCTTGCGAGTATATCGAGGGCTCATTATTGACACTACAAGTTTATAATGGGCTAACCAAGGTGCTTGAAGAGTCTGTTGAAGCTCTTTGTCTTCAAAAGAGCCACTCACACTACAACAAAGCTAGAAAAATGGCAGGGCACCAGGAATTGATGGGCTTTCCATTGATTTCTATGAGGTCTTTTGGGAGAGTCTGGGGGAGGGCTTGCTGGCAGTTCTGAATGATAGTTTGGCCAGAGGTGAGCTGCAGAAGGGCCGTCTAAAGAAAGCCCATTGAATCGAGGTCAAAAACTAGAGGCCCTTGGCATTATCATGCAATTGCTATGAAGTTCTGTCAAAAGCTTGCTGAAGGAGAGAGTTCAAGCGTGTCTCTAACAGGTCTAAAGTGGATAATATATTCTTAATCAATGATATTTTGGATGCCTCTACACTTTTCAGCTCAGAGTTTGGTGGTGTTGTTGAGGTTGACTAGTTTATCTTGAATTTTTCTTCAGCGGTACTAATTTTTCCACTTTAAAGTGGATGAATTAAGAGATGCATCTTCTTTTTGAGGATTTTAGCATGCTTTAGTGTGCTAATCAGTGTGCTTTAGTGTGCTAAAACCCTCTTAGAGATGTTGTGTCTCTAAAGCACCAACATTACAACTATCAAAGCTCTACTTTTGGAATAAATTCAAGAGCAAAGAAAAAATAGAGGCAAAATCAGACTTTCAAAAATCAGACAGATTTGCTGTTTGTTAAACAAAGTTTCATTGTTCATAAACATTTGAAGGAAAGTTTAGTACTGTGTTATCAACTGAGTTGTATTAAATCACTTGGATGACTATAGCCTTGACATGTAAAAGACACTGTGAGTGACATATTGAACCACCTGCCATTTAATCCCATTCATTTTTATAGAATGAATTTTTATATGTATATATATTGTAAGGTGATTCTTTAGGTTGCATTATTCAGTATGCGGTTCAAGAGTAAGTGTCGGGTTCTTCTCTGATTTATCTTTGCAGCATAGCACTCATCTCCTTTCAGCGTGTCTTGCAGTGAAGATACATCAGCAAGGTCAATGATTGGAACTACTGAAGAATCACAAATGAACACACATATGCTCTGTTTCAAAACCTACAGAGGCAGCATTTTAATGCATCATAGGTGTGTGCTGCAAAGTCTCTTCCAACAGCTAGGCATCTTAATTATACTGCCTCCTAAAATACCTATACTGGTGAAATTCAAAGCCAGAATCACATGAATCCTCCATGGAATGCATTGTGATTATAAAAAGTAAATGCAAAATGACAGATGAAGGAATGTTGATTAAGAATATACTTATTCAATTCTGAAACGTATCAATTAAAATATCCCGTTTGGTGTCAGTATGATTGATTGATTGATTTATTCACAATTTCTAAAAAAAAAAAAAAAAAAAAAAAAAAAAAAAAATATATATATATATATATATATATATATATATATTAAGCAGGTGTTTTGAACATTGCTATAATATTAAATGTTTCTTGAGCAGCAAATCAGCATATTAGAATGATTTCTGAAGGATCGTGGGATACTGAAGACTGGAGTAATGGCTTCTGAAGCTTGGCCTTCACAGGAATAAATTACATTTTAAAATATATTCAAATAGAAAATGTATTTTAAATTGAAACATCTAATAATATTACTGTTTTTACTGTTTTTAAATAAACGTAACCTTGGTGAGCATAAGAAACTTCTTTCAAAAACTAAAAAAAACAACAACAAAAAAAAACAACTACTCCTTACCAACTCCAAACTTTTGAACAACAATGTATAAATTAAGATGATGAATTATAGATTACACCCAAAATTTGTGTGCCATGTTATCTTTGTTATCTTACTTTTTATAATACTTTTAAACTATCGCGTATTGAAATTGTGCTTGTATCAGAATCGACTGGGAGCCAGACTTGTGAATCAGTCTGAATGATTCACTAGCGAATTGTTCTGAATAAGACAATGGAATCACAATGGAAAGGTTATTTATTGGTAGAGGTTGTGGGAACTCCCAATAGAGTGAGAGCAGTAGGCAACGAATGAGAGTAACGCAGTGAGGTAGAAACCCACTTGAATAAAAGAATTGCATTTTTCTCCTAAATGTGCCCATGTGTTTCTTTAATATTTACGACATCCGTTTCAGATGTGCCATACTTAGCGAAGCACTCTTAAGCACTGTTTTTTAGATGCACACTGATGTGTCCAACCTGACATCATTGTTTCATATCAAAGAGAGACCGTTTCTAGACTTTATCTCACAGCGACTGCGCCTCTAATTTACGGATGGTAAAAATGTCTTCGGCGCTTCAAAGGCTGGCACTTTTCAACGCTGACAGAACGGCAAGCTTTCATCAGGGTTTAAAAGAGGCTTAAGACCAGCACTGAGAGCTCTTAAGTGCACAGAGATTTGAGAAATTCAGCCAAAATGATATCGAGCCATTCACACCCTTTTGTCACTGTCTGACTGGAGACTTCCAGAAAGCTGTGGAAACGCAAACTCTTCCCAAGGCACATTTACATCTACTGCTAAATTTCTGGTGTATTTAGAAGGAATTTTTGTATTAATTTAGAGTCTAAAGGCCAAAGCACACTGGTACATTTTCAAGGCAGTGCACGCTGATAATTTTATAACTATGAAGCTATTAATTCTCAAGGCACATTTACATCTACAGCTAAATTTCTATTATATTTAGAAGGAATTTTTGTTTTAATTTAGAGCCTAAAGGCCAAGGCACACTGGTACATTTTCAAGGCAGTGCACGCTGGTAATTTTATAACTATGGAGCTATTAATTAGCACTCGCAACCTGTAAATGCATTCCCCTTCCATTCTCCGGAGTGGCATTTAATTGCAGTGCACCAAAAAAGTATTGTGCACCCTATTTTTGGCATAAGAGATTGGAAGCATGCTGGAGACTAAACTTACTGAAATATTTACAAAATAGTATTTTGCAAAGCACATTTACTGCCTAAACTGACTTACAAATGTCCTCTGACACACTCACTTTAGCTAGTGTTTTAGGGTAACAGCTCTTTTAAGAGTTTTGAGCTTGCAGTTCATTGTAGCAAAATCAGTTTACAGGATTCATATGATTCTTAAAGGGATAGTTCAGGTGATTTTGGGTTTTGTCTCAGTCTGATGTGATTACTGGAGGATTTTTCTCATAACATTTTCAAATGTGACTACATTTTATTGTATTTATATAGTTTTTTTGTTTGTTTGTTTTTCTCGGTCTTCTTAAACTTAACGTTTTTTTTTTAACCTGGTTTCTTGACGAAAATGTACCTCTTGGAACTTTTTTACAAGACGTGAAATACGTACCGTCATGTACGTTTCATGGCATATTTGATGTGAAATGTCCACTGGGTGGCGCTAAATGAGTGTTCTTTTTTTTTTTTTTTTTCCCGGAACAGATGAACGTACATATGGTATGTTTTATTTGACGTTGGTTTTGTAGGTGTCATCGCAGATCTCTCATTTTTCAGCTCTTTCATCGTTAGTCATGTTTTTGATGGAATTCGTACCCAAGGATTCCACATCTTAAGTCCAATTCCATGCCGGCTGAGCTACCAAGCAAGATTGTTACATCCAGAAAGCAAAACATATGGAGCTGTAATCATAACTGTTTACGAAAACGATTACAAGTGCCCGCTGTTTTACTGCCTCTAGTGTTCATTTCTGTTGGAAACTGCAGTAATATATACTTTTTGGTACGTAATTCGCGTCTTGCGAAAAAGTTCCCAGAGGTACGTTTTTGTCATGAGATCAAAAAATTTTTTTTAGCTCATGCTTCTTCCAATATTTTACCTCATTCACGCCGTAATGGACATTAATGACGGCATTGACTACCCTTAATTTAACTGTAAATCAGCTCACCGCCTTGTTTTGGGTCACTCTTCGCCTGAAAACATCCTCTAACTGGTCCCGAGAAGACCTTAAACCTCTCACTGCGTTCAGATTGTCTCACCCTACTCCAAAAACTGCTCTGGCATGTAATTTGCAGCATTGTTACTCTTCATTTAAAATGTGGTGGCACAAATTAACTGAAATAATAACAGCCCAGCGCTTTTATGATTGTAAACTTATAAACTCATAGTCATTTACATCATCTTACTGTGATATTGGAAACTCAACTCAAAACTGAAATGAATTTAGAACAATGCTATTTCCCCCTTCTGTATGATTTACATTGTGCTGTCAGTCTGGTAGGAAATGTACAGACTGATGAACAAGATCGAGAATAAGCTTTGCTCTGGTTATATCCAGTTCCGCTAATGGAATATGTCTTTCTTGCAGCTCACAAAGCCTCAGCCAAGATTGATGCTCTCTGTTTAATTAACAAGAATTATTTACTGAGCACAGCTAGCCGTCTGCAGCCCAACTCATGTAATGGATATATTAGTTAAAGACTCAATGGATTAGTGGCTGCACATTTAGTGAACTGGGAGCAGTCCATCATTGGGGAAAAGTCACGTAAAGCTGTATGCTGGTATGTCACTGGCTATTGAAGTTGTAATGAGTGTGAGTGTATGTATGTATATGATTTGGAGTGTTTGTGTCAGATCTATAGTCATATCTAACATGTTGCCTTGTGGTGGAATTGGGTGAATGCAATTAGATGCATCAAGTCTGCACTTGCTCAAGCCAAGGAAAAAAACAATAATAAAAGATAAAAACAACTAGAAAAATGGAAGGTTATAGTACGTATAATCTGATTTTATTACAGCACAGCAGCCAGGTAAACCAGGGATTGTAACATAAATGTTATAAATGTCAGATGGCTACTTAATGCAACAAGCAATTCCTCCAGCTGTGAGAAAAATATAGAATAATACAAAACACTGTCGCTGGTAGCCTGCCAATAGCTTGAGGGCAATAACATATGGATATGACAGAAAGATACACAAGGCTAACCATGTGAATCTAACCAACCTTTCAAGAACTGGTAAATCAGCTCACCACCTTGTTATCATCACTCTTCACCTGAAAATGCCCTGTTCTTGTCACTTGTCACTAAAAGGAAAAAAATAACAAAAAAAAGAACCAATTTTTTAAAAAAATCCCCATAACAATAAAGCAAGTTTTCCCCAGAAATGTTCATTACTGTATTTATTTTATTTTATTTTATTTCTACTGACAATAACTATTTTTTGCTTTATGTTCCTGAAACACATACTGTATGTGTGTTGCTCAGGTGTCCACATCAGTGGATGTAGAAAACAGCCCTGCCTTGTAGCGATCTGAGGACGGATAGAGGTGAATGTTGTTACCCAAAGATCTTTTTCTGCTGTTTACAAGCATTCACTGACCTGCATCTACACTTCTGCATTTTCCTCCCGGTAAACTTTCTTTCAACTGCATGCTGACTGAGGGAAAAATTGCTCTTAGCGCTTAAAAGAAACCACATGGTGGTTCCCTTGAATATGATATGTCGACAATGCCTTTTTTTCTTACTTGAGTGTAAACACTTGAATCTTGCATTCATATTCCAACAATGTGGTGAAAAAGCCTTTCCCAGGACACCAAAAAACGTACATCCACATTTTGTTTCCGATCACGTATTTGTTTCCCTTCCTTCTTTAACCTCAGAAAACTGTATATTCTCAGAGGGCTTAAAAGCAATGTTTATGTGTGTTTAATATCAAACGTTTAACTCCTCATAAGCATTTTTTCTCTCTGTTTAACCTTGCTACTCTGTTGGTCGACTAGTGGCACCAGTCAGCCAGTTAACGCTATGCTCTT